>JADLZN010002608.1:0-93821 GCA_018155175.1 Sinocyclocheilus anophthalmus
CAGTGTTTACAGAGTTGAGTTGATTTTAAATAAGATTTTAGTTTAAATTTAAAAAGACCAAAGAGAGATTTTGCATCTGAATTCGGCATGTGCGTAAGTGCAAAGGTGTGTTGGCGTTTAGTTGTGGTAACTAAATGGTTTTACCTGTTGATGACCCTGCGGTGAACGGCTCGTAGCACCTTCAACCTCTCCTCACAGTCTTTCAGAAACTGCGTGAGCCGCTGATGGAGCGCTGCCTCTTCTTTGCCTTCCTCTTTTCTTCCTCCACCTTTCTTTCCATCTTTCTCAAGTAGTCGGAGTTGATCCCAGGATGCTTTGCAAAGCGATTGAAGCTGCGAGAGATTCAGCTGCACTTGTGTGTAGTCGCACTAGCCACCAGCGTGTGATTGTTTATCAGAGACAGGAAAAGTGGGATAAAGACAGTCACTGAGAAACATGTTCAAAACAAATATAAATTAACTGGATATCAGCCAAACATCTGGATTAACTTACAAAACGTCTATGCAGTTTTACCAGTCAAAGCTCTTGTCCTCATTTAATATTTGACTATTTTCCATTATTTAGAATTATAAAAAAACAATCAAATCTAAACAGAAAATAATAAAGTAATCAAATTTGAGCTTCTGTTTTGTCTAGATAGCTATGGATTTAGCTCTATTCACTCTGAACGCTCTCTCAACAAACTTCATGAGTTAAATACCTCGTAAAGACTTCTAGTTTATTTAGTATTGGACATAGCTGGAAAATGACTCGCTGTTGAGGCCATATTCAGTGCATCGTGCACAATATGCTACAAAACATAGCAACATACCTTGCTGGCTTTTGTGACAGCAGTGATGTCTGAGTACAGATCAGAGGATTGTGGGTAAAGCTGGAGCAATAGCACACAAACGTGATGAAGAAGAGGCTGCCGGCCTTGTGTGTCTCTCACCTGAGAGAGTGTGCCCAGGTAACTCAACTCAAACCCCCTCGCCTGTGCAAAACACACATCATCATGCAATGGGCGGGAGAGTTATGATTGTGAACACATTTTTATACAGTCATTCTCACCATACAGCCGTTCAGAAAGTTGCCGACGGCCCAGCCAGTCGCAAGTATGCAGCGGAAGGTCTGAGTGGCCGCTAGCTGCTACAGTGGCAAGATTCAGATGGTAGAGTGGCTCTGCGATTTCCGGTACACACACACACAACACACACACACAAAAAACACACACACAAACACACAAACACACGGAACAAAGATGACAAAAAACAAAACACTCAAATAACCAGTGTTTGGGGAAAGTTACTTTTAAAAGTAATGCATTACAATGTTGCGTTACTCCATAAAAAAGTAATCTAATTACGCTACTTAGTTACTTTTTATGGAAAGTAATACGTTTCGTTACTTTTGCGTTACTTTTTAATCTGGACAGGGCTTGCTTGTTTATTTTTAAAATAAAAAACTTCTATTTTTGGCAAATATAAAAGTCTTTCACACCAAAAGTGAAATGAATAACCTTCAGGCTGAAGGGAAAAAGTAAATGTATGTCCGTACAGAAAAATGACAGGAGAAGATTTCAACACACTTCAGCATAAATAAAAGACAAGACAATTTTGTCTAGAGTAATTTGCTTATGGTTGAACTGGATCATCAAAGACATTGGTTAATAGAATGGGATTAAATACATAAAGGATATTTGTGTTGTTTAACATTTAATTATTGAGGGTTGAGTCTATTCTGAGGGTTTTGGCCCATTTTTTTTTTTTTAAATCTATTCATTTTGAGGAATACTGAATCTGTGTTTTTTTTTGTGTGTGAGTGAGATGAATTGATGCATATTCATATCTATTTTAGAACTACAGTAATATCTTCTGATTTCTCTCGACATGTGGACAGGAGAGCTGTCAATCAATAAATGAGAAAAAAAGTAACTTGCGTTACTTACTTGAAAAAGCAACTCAGATATTCTCTTTGTCAATTAAAAAGTAATGCGTTACTTTACTAGTTACTTGAAAAAAGTAATCTGATTACGTAACTCATGTTACCCCCAACACTGCAAATAACCAGACATGACAGAAAACATGAGCATAAAGTCCTGCGATAAACCTAACGCAAACATGAATGAGATGATATGAATTCATACCAATTAGCCACAGTAAAAATTTGTGCTGGATTTACTTTAAAACAATTATCTTTCAGAAATTGCTAGTCAATTTCAAGAAACGTTAAGTAACATTGAATTCATTGTAACATTTTTAAGCAGAAAGACTGGTGTAGTATTTTCTTGTAAAATGTACTCTGAAAAACTTAAAAATCGCCAAAACATGAAATAGTTACAAGTGTGTTGGATAGTTAATAGTGAATAATTTTGAAGTTGAGAATATTTTTTTTCCACCTGAAAACAAACCATGATTTTCGAGACTAGGGGTACGTTTACTTGACAACAATGTACAAAAAAACGGAAAAGTTTTATTTTACGTTTTTGAAAGGTTTCGCGTACAGACAACAGTGTTGTCAAAACAATCCCCATTCACACAGATCTGCGAAAACGACTAAAAATGCTGTATTATGCCTGTTACGGTGACGCATGCTGCCACACACATATTATTGTTTCCACTCAATTATGTCGTAATATCGAGAGCTTATGTCATTTTTACGACATCTTTTCTCATAATAGCGAGATGTTATGTCATTAAAACTACATAATTATCTCGTTAAAACGTAATTTTCTCGTTAAAACGACAGACATATTTTTCTCGTTAAAACGACATCTTTTCTCGTAATAGCGAGATGTTATGTCATTAAAACTACAAAATTATCTCGTTAAAACGTAATTTTCTCGTTAAAACGACAGACATATTTTTCTCGTTAAAACGACATCTTTTCTCATAATAAAGACGTTATGTCATAAAACTACCAAATTATTCTTAAAACGTAATTTTCTCGTTTTTAAAACGACAGACATATTTTTTCTCTAAAACGACATTATTTTTCTCGTTAAAAACAACATAATTATCTTGTAAAAAAAACGTAATATTTTTCTCGTTAAAACAACATCTTTTCTCGTAATAACGAAATGTTTTCTCGTTAAAATTACATATTTTTCTCGCTAAAGTTACAGATTTTTTTCTCGTAATAACGACATGTCATAAAAATGATATGTTGTTTCCTGTTATAGAAGATATGGTTACATTATGTGAGCGAGCTAAGCGATTGCCCGCGCTGCTGTCGCCACAGTCCGGCGATAAACGAGGATCTGCACGCTGCTGAAGTGGATAATAGAAATACACTGTTTTAAATGTATTTTAATGTTATTGTTTTTGTTGTAGCAGCATGTTTATTAGGATTAATCTACAATCTGTAAAATGCTATCCAATAATTGCACTCTGGTCTTGGAATAGTTCTTTATTTGAATGATTTGATGCCACTAAGTTTGCATTTCCGTTTGTTACTATACGGTTATACAAATTGCTGTAAAAGTTTCAGGTCAGTTTCAGCACTGCCGTGAGTTTGCACTGACAAACACTCTAACTGTAAGAAATGTAAGTCCTCTCTCTCACTCTCTCCAGTGTGTCATGGTCCAGAGTGAAGGCCCAGAGTTGCAGTCTGGTGCTCAGATGAGGAACGTTCCCCAGGGTCAGGAGACATTGCTCTGCGGGGCCCAGAGGGGACCGCGGGGCCTGAGCTTTTGCCTCCTTTATCAGATTCAGCTCGTCTTCAGTGGGAACCAACATCTGCAACCTCTGAACCACAGGAAAGAGGAACATGTCAATGCACTCTCATGCTTTCATAGCAGACTGCCTCATGTCACTGTTGCTGTAATCTGTCATGTGCATTAGTGAAGAGTTTTAGTCATGCGTGTAGATCTTAAACTCATGTTGACTCTAAAGTGAACAGCGCTGTAGGGAACACACCTGGATGTCTTCTCTGTCTAGTACAGTGTTGTCCATGCTGTATATTGCAGGAGGAAGCAGGTGAACCAGTGGCAGACTGCTCAGAGCTATAGTAATGATGTTACTGCGCTTCACACACAAAACAGACACGCACGGCTGCTTCTGCGGCACAGAAGAACAGAGAAAGAGATGTGGAGCACAAATGCTGAAAACTTTAATACTTGTTAGAGGTAAATATCCACCTCATCCAGCTTTCTTTTGTTTAGTGTTTTATAAGGTATACTATATTGTGGAAGCCCACATAAGAAAAAATAAAATCATGCTTTGGTAAGTTATACTATAATTATGACTTTAAAAGTCTAAATTATGACAAAGTCATACTTATGACTTTAAATATGACATGTTGTAATTATGACTTTAAAAGTCAAAATTATTACATGAAAAGTCAAAATTATGACAAACTAGTGTCATAATTATTTGAAGTCATAATTTCAACTTTTTATATCATAATCATGACTAGTGTCATAATGTCAACTTTTAATTTAGACTTTTATCTCATATTACCGTTGTGCAAACCCGTTAGACTGTTTAGATCAAATGAGTGATTCATTAGCGAATCAAAAAAACAAAACTGGTGGGCTGGTTTTAGCTGGTCTTCCAGCTTGGTCATAGCTGGTCAGCAGACTGATTTTAGAGGGGTTCGGCCACTTTTTTAGTTGGCAGACTGGGAGACCAGCTAAAACCAGCTACTTCCAGCTTAAACCAGCTAAGACAGGCAACCAGCTCAGGTTTTAGCAGTATTTTTTTTCTGATTCTGAACAACTGATAAAAACACACATACTTAATTGCTGAAATAGTATCAGTGAAAATTATTCTCAGGCCAATATATGGTAATCTTCACTGACACATAAATATTTGTCAGTAATTATGGTTGCCTATGCACATTAAACATTGAAGGCTTACCTGTCGTCCCCCTGTCAGACTGCAGAGGGCGCTGTTGTTGCTGCTTTTGCTCTCAAACAGGTATTCCAGTCTATTGGCATCCAGTTGAACTGGCTCCAGACCGGCCCAGATCGACTGAAGCCCGAAGCGGCCCACTCTCGGCAAAGGCTGCAGACTCAACAGCGCGCTCCAGTGGAGCCTCAGAGTGCGACAGCTTGACGACCCGCTCGCTACAGAGAGGGGCGGGGCCAAAGGGGGAGGAGGCGGGGGGATGGGTGAGGCTGCAATCTGATTGGCCGAAGTTTGGGAGGAGTCTTCATCAGTGCTGTCCAGCTCAAGATCCTCGTCATCCCATAGGTCGGAGAAGTCAAGGGCGTTGAGGCGGAGCAGAGGGGCGTGTCTTACGTGGGAAGTCCAGGAGGTGTCTAGAACAGAAGATTTGGCTTGTTTCATTGGATATTCTTGGTGATTTACTTTCGAAGCACTTGATCAAAGTGTTGTGCAGAATGACGCCTACGTGGTTCTTCTTCTCCAAAAAAACACAATGACCAAATATCCAGTCTCAGATCGTTCAATAAAAACGATCAGTGTCCATTCATAGTTGCATCATGAACATGCAACCCCTCTTGCTGTTGGAAGATTTCAAGAAATGACTAAACATGAAGAACCATATGTCTCCATGAATTCGAGAAAATCGGCTAAAGATGATCCATCAAGAACGTGCAGGAGGACATGCAGCGGTGTTTCAGACGATGCAGCTCCTCTGAGAATCTCCACTGTAGCTTTAGGTGTCAAATTCAGTCGACTTTGCGCTTGCATCAACATCTGTCTGACGGCTCACATTAAAGAGCACCAATGCATGTCAGACGGTTTCTCACGCTCAGTTGAGGTTTGCATTCTTCAGGTTTGATGCTGCAGGATTTCAGAAGCTCTCCGGTGAAGTTGTTGCGTTTTGGGATTCTACAAGAGGTCAAATGCTATTGAATGCTTTCAGTGACCAGTATTTGTGAGAGAGACACTCCGTCTGCGTCCCAGACGTTGTGAGGGGTCGTATAGACAGAAAAGAGTGCGTTTGTTTGAGTGTTTATTTGAGTTGCGCCCTTTCCCTTAATTTCCTTATCTCTCCAGCATCTCCTGTTTATATCGCTGCTTCTGTACACACAGCTTCACGATCTCTCTGTCTCCACCCTTTCGCTCTCTTTCAGTCTCTCCCGTGCTCTCAGTTTTCCCTAATGACGTGCCTCTTTATTCCTTTGAGAGTCGGTCCATTCTGGGACTGGGATTGCATTTTGATCATAAAATCGTCAATCATCACTATTACTGCCACTCATGCATGATTGTTAGGGATCTAAACAACCCTCAGCATTATTAGTCTGAATGATTCTTTAACTCATGTGTCTTGTGCTGGTACTTCACCAAGTGATCAGATGCATGCGCCATTTTCATCTCCTGGACAATAAAACAGGTGAAACAATCCCACAGATGCACACTGAAGGTTGCTTGCTATCTTAAAGTCAGCTAAATAAACTAAAAGCACTGAAGAGCTCAATTCAAGTTGCTTTTAGAACTGAACTGCCTGGTTGTGTGAAACTAATGCAGAGCAATTTTTTCCAGTTCAGCTCCTGTGAACACATCCATAAGTCTTTGCAGTTTGATTGCATGGCTTTTTGAGACAAACTCTCTTTTATACGGCTGTTGGTGAAGTAGATGCAAGGACTTGCCAGCACTTAGCAACCATTTGGATTGATGTTTATAGAGAAAATGCAGAGTTTTTATCTACAACCATTTCTTTACTTTACTGCAGTAAAGCGCAGATACAGATATAGACATATATTAGAGAATGTTTGCTGAATTTTTTTTTTTTTCTAAAGCAAAACATATATATTTTTTAACATCAGTGTTTTTATTGTTAAAACTATTAATCAATAATTTTAGTTCATTAAAATAAATCTTAAACAAAACAAAACAAAATAAAACATCAATATTAGATGAAAAACTTATACTTAAAGAATGTCATTAAAATTAGAAGTACTAAAATTAAATATTTAAATATTTAAAAAATGACATGAATACTGAACACATAAATATTAATAATTACTATAACAGTTTATAAATAATACGAAAATGTCACTGAATGGCACAATGGAGCCTTTCTGGGGATTCTCTGTTATTTTACAATCAGTGGGATATTAAACAAATTACGTCTCATGTGGCTCTGTCTCCAAAAGCTGCTTATGTTTGTTTGTAGAGCCGGGGGAAGTGATTGGTATCACAGGGCTGGATGTTGTCCATAATAGTGTTTAATGATGTTTAATTAGCTCGAGAGGGCAATCCCAGACTTCAGTCAGATGGGACTGACCGCTGATTAGAATCAGTGAGACGTTATTCATTATGATGTGAAGGAGATATGAGTCAGAACTCCAGCAGAGCTACGTGTGTCCTTCAGCTGCTAGACTTAAATATGTCTTTCATTTTTCTCTCTCTTTTTTCTATTTATTAGAGTCCTACTGATTCTCAGATTATTCTGCCCAGTATGATAAGTTCCAAAGTATGATACAAATTGCATTAGTATACATTTAGGATCTATATTTATGTGTTTAATGTTTTCAAATGTTTATGTTTTATAATATATATTTTTTACATTTCTATTTACTACATACATAGGCTATATAAGAAATTCAAAGTGTAAATAATTTAGGTTATTTTATGATCTTTTGCATCTAATTTAAGCTTACTTGTAATTGGGAAGGTTACTTTGGAAATGTATTAGGTTACAGATTACAAGTTACCCTATTTCAAATGTAATAAGTAGTGTAATTATTTCAATTACTTTATTAAATTATGATTACATTTGATTACTTTTCTAAATTTCTAACAGATGTTTTCAACTGATAATCATTTTCACACATTTAAACCAGACAGGGTTAACCTTACAGTAGTACTCAAAACTGATTACTGTCAGACTTTCAAAATACTTCATCACTTGAATTAAGATTATAATTATTTCATTTTAAAGCACAGCCACCACAGAATCAAACTTTAGCATCTCCTTTTACTTTGAGATCGTTCTGCGGTTAAATACAGATTTAAAATCATAACAAGATATAGTTTAATACAGGGTTGCCCAAACTAAAAAAAGTCAATCGTCCCTTTAACTCCTCCCAAATCAACCCATTCCCCGCCCACTTTCAGAAAACCTCCTCCTATAGCAGGGCTGTCCAAACTCGGTCCTGGAGCGCCGGGGTCCTGCAGAGTTTAGCTCCAACTTGCCTCAACACACCTGCCTTCAAGTTTCTAGTATGCCTAGAGCTTGATTAGCTGGTTCAGGTGTTGGAGCTAAATTCTTCAGGACACCGGCCCTCCAGGACCGAGTTTGGACACCCCTGGTTTAATAGCTATGATACTGTTTAGGAAATCAAATCTTTGCATAGCGACAGGAAAACATCTAAAAAGGGCTTTGGGAGAAAAAAAAAACCAACAGTTAATCTTTAAAAAAAAAAATACCTATACATGAACCAAAAAGGAAATAAAACAGTTATGGAATAAGCACATGTCCTATTCTGGTACCCTAAATACGGCACTGTCCTACTGGTCACTGAAACACGTGTCTCACAGTTGAAGTAGTCAATGCAATTTGGGAAAGAAATCCATCAAATCTGTAAATGTGTGAAAATATTCAGATTCAACATTTTGGTAATTTAATTTAATTACAATTTTCTTTTCTCAGTAACTGTAACAGATTACAGTTACATTTATTTTGTAATTAAATTACGCAATTCCGTTACATGAAAAGTTACTCCCCAACACTGCTTATAATTCAAGGGTATTTTATTTATTTATTGAAATTTTTTTTTTTGCTCTGAGAGTCACTTCATGAGCTTTTTTTTAAATTATTATTATTATGCTTTAAATGACAAAAACAAAATGCAAAGCCAGGGGTAACAAAGGATAAAAATAAATAAATATATATACAGATATACACACACACACACACAATCAGAGACATGCATGACCTCTACATTACTCAAATATTTTGAAGATAGAACACAAACTGACCGTTTTAATGGCCTTTCTATTAGTATGTTGAATAGTACACAAGTACTTCTCCAACTCTTTAAAAGACACTGTAAAACAGGGCTTTTTGTTAGAACATTTACACTTATGAATGTGAAACTTAACCAACAAAATAAATAGACTAATAACAAAATCTTCCTTATTTACATTATCATAATTAAAATATCCAAAAACGACATTTTCGAAATGCAAATTAAAATGAAAGAGTACCTTTTCTTTGATAAACATAGAGACATCCTACCATAACTGTTTAACATAACTGCAGTGCCAGAAGATGTGGGGTACAGTTTACAAGTGCAAAGAGCAAAAAGAGCAATTAACATCAATGTCCTTCTTAAACTTACTGAGAACATGTTTAACAGGATAGAATGTATGAAATATGTTTGTCATCTTCACAAACATTCGATTGGTCCCTCGGAACCCGTACGTCATCTGCGCCACCCCTCACTACGGGGGCTTATTATTCCACGAGCGACTGACGCCGAAACTACAATGTCAAACATTTTCGGGACACCGAGCGCTTCCGCGTTCGGGAAGGACCCGTCCTGATTTCTTAGCATACGCGCAAAATCTACGGACAATCAGATGATATTTCTGGAAGCTGAAGATTGAGATGATGTATCATCTTTCAGACAAGGTAAGCCAGGAGTGTCCGCTTTAAGAAGTTCGCACACCGCGGTTTTGTTGCGCCGATAACGAACGATCTGTGCCATTTGCGCGTGCTTATTCCACACGCAACTCTTAGTTTTGCTGTTTGTTTCGCGTGTTTACAATGACTTTAAATGACTGACAGCACCCTTATGTTTCAACGAATCGGACGTGTTGCGAAATTGAAACAAAGTGTTCGCGAAAGACGAAAAAAATACGTGCGAAATATCTGCGCGCTTCGAAGGAATACAGTACGTGCGCCTTTATTACGCAATGAGCGCGCGGGGCCAGATGCGCGTGGGATTGAGCTGAAATCATCAACGCTTGCTTTTCCTTGTAAAAGATGCTTAGAATAGAAATAGAACTGTAGATTGCGCCGAGTACAAACGCGCATTTCTAAACCAGGGTTTCGGTTTCAGACAGCTGCACAATTCTCCAAAGTGATGGTGCAACCACTTCAAAACACTTATCACGCTCATCACTGCCAGCGCAGTGCTTCACAGTTGGATTTGCATTAGAACCAATATATGCATTGGACATAAAAATCCAAAAGTTTATAAATCCATTATAATGCGTTTAGATGCATTCTTGTTATTTGCGTTCAGCATGATGTCCCTATGCTGGAGAGCACACTGGCGCTCTGCGTGTGCTGTAAATTCGAGTGGAAGCGGTTCTGTTGGTGCAGCGTTTCTTTATTTATCCCTCACCTCGTGTAGGTGGAAGTGTGAGTGAGTCAGGGAGAGATGGAGGTGATTAGAAGAAAAGACTCCGACTCAAACGGCCTGCTCTCAGACAACTCGGAGAATGGCTGTGAGGTATGAACCTCATCATTGGAAAGGTATGAGTGTCACTATTGGACCTGCACATGTTCAACTTCTCTTTCTGTAGGACTTGGGGGCTCGTGGGCAGATGACTGGAGTGTGTTCGTGTGAAAATATCCCCTTTACCACCTTCTGTGATCAGCACCCACAGGAGGTGAGTGTTTGCATATACATGCATTTATGATATATTCAAAATTTGGGGTCAGTAAGATTATTTTTTTTAAAGAAATTAATACTTCTATACATCAAGGATGCATACAATTGATCAAAAGTGACAGTAAAGCATTTATGATGTTACAAACGATTTCTATTTCAAACAAATGCTGTTCTTTTGAACTCTATTCTTCAAAGAATCCTGAAAAATAAAATGTATCACGGTTTAAACAAAAATATGAAGCCGCTCAACTGTTTTCAACATTGATAATAATCAGAAATGTTTCTTGAGCAGCAAATCAGCATATTAGAATGATTTCTGAAGATTATGTGAGACTGAAGACTGGAGTAATGATGCTGAAAATACAGCTGCGCATCACAGAAATACATTACATTTTGCAATATATTAAAAATATAAAAATGTAAAAATATTTAACAATTTTACTGTATTTTTATTCAAATAAATGCAGCCTTGGTAAGCAGAAGAAACTTCTTTCTAACATTAAAAAAAAACAACAACCTGACCCCAAACTTCTGAACTATATATAATTTAAATGATAAATAACAATAAAAATAATAATAAATATCCAACATTTTTGCCTCTATATGTGGCTCCAGTCATTCCTTCAGTGTAAATCTATGGGATTTTTGACCTATTTTACCATTGTATCATCTGCTTTGTCTTTGCCTACGTAAGCACTACAGATAAATCAAAGTAAATGGTTTAAATGAAAGGGTCGTGCAGTTTGGGAATCCATCTCATTGTCTCGTTGTCTGTCATCAGGACTCCAGTGTGAAGTGTGTCCAGTGCGGTAAGAACAGACCCATGATCACCAGATACTCAGAGGGTTACGGCACAGAGGTGGGCGCAGCGTCTGCACGACTCTGAATGTATAAGCGCAAGCGCGTGTGTGTGTGTTTATACGTGTGACTCATTGTTCAGGAGGAGTGTGTGCAGCCTCATCTTCAAGGAGACAGCGACGCAGACGCAGACATCGAGGACACGGACAGCAGGTGTGTGATTGACACACGCATGCATGTGCTACACCTCGTCCACGTCTTCAGCTCAGTTTCTGCTTTGTGATTCGTTCAGGCTCCAGATTGTGGGTTCCCTCCAGCGAATCAGCTCCCGGAAGAGAAAGCGTCAGCGAATCACACGGCAGGACACAACGGAGAGCGAAGACGACGGGGGCCGGAGCCACAGGACGCACCGCTGGAGTCTACGACTCAGTCCTCATCGCACGCATAACAGGACCATACTGGAGGTGAGCGACGTTCAACAACAGTGCTGAATGATAGGGTTTCCGCGGGGTCTTAAAAAGTCTTAAATTTAGTTGTATCAAATTTAAGGCCTTAAAAAGTCTTAAATTGTACAAGAAAGTCTTAATTAAGATTTCAAGAGGTCTTAAATTTCGGGACGGAAAGACCAGAATTGCGATATGGCTGAATGTGACGATTAAACTTCAAAAGGCTAACGTTATGATTTCATTGAATAAACACAAGCGCTGCACGTTCAATGTCCGGTGCTGCGCTAGCTTTTGTACAGCCGTGACGGGAGGAAAGGAAAAGTCTCGGTTATTGTAACCCCGTTCCCTGAAGGAGGAACGCGCGACGTCACGTCTGTGACTGATGAATTGGGATCTCGCTTAGAGGGACCCATCTACTTCGAGTGTAAACTAAACGAGACATGCACATTGGCCATGCGATTATTGCATCTAGCTGCTGCTGATCACAGCGTGAGTATAAGTAGGCAGCAGGTGCAGCGCATATTCAGGTTTTCGCTGAGGAGCCGAACCGGTGACCAGGCCGCTCAGCGGTGGTACAGGAGCTGTGGCGACGGGACGTGACGTCTCCGTTCCCTCCTTCAGGGAACGAGGGTTACCATACGTAACCGAGACGTTCCCTTTCAGTCGGTCACTCTCGACGTCACGTCGGAGGGCCGACGAATTGGTATCCTACCAAAAGGCCACAGCTACTGCCTGTGTCCTGTGGAAGCCACCTGCGCCCTATTTTTTGGCGTAGGCCAGGGCTTCTTCACAAGAGGACCAGCTACTGCTGCAATGGCACTAACCAATGAGTAAGACTGGATAACACTAATAAAACGTACCCGTTCTACTTGGAACAAGGACGTTACAGAAGCTCGAACATTCCCGAAGGAGGTTTCGGAAGCAATACACATATGGACATCCCTTAGGTGCATATGGAAGAATGGAGGTGATTGAACCCTCTTGGAATGGCAGAGTCTGCCGGGGAAACACGGGCTCAAGGCTATACCGTGGACTTTACACATATGAGATCCACTTAGGTCTTACATATGGAACCCAGCCCTCTACCGGTTCTCGAGGATTCAGCGAGGGAAGGCCTGGCGCCGGACGCTCCTCCACGTCTGGCTGCCGAGGGGACGGATGAACTCAACAGGGTCTACTATATGGACTATATGGACTCTCTGGAGTGGTTTTGCAAGCCGACCCGAAGCCGGGGCCTCTCAGTGCTTCTACCCGTTTGAGGTGAGAACACAGGAGGATACCGGCTCCACACGAAGGCTATAGAATCTAGCGAATGTGTTAGGGGTCGCCCAGCCCGCAGCCCTACAGATATCTGTCAGCGAGGCGCCACGAGCCAGCGCCCAGGAGGATGCAACACTTCTAGTTGAGTGAGCTCACAACATGAACGGGCAGGTCACACCCTGTGCCTGATAAGCCAGGGAAATGGCATCCACAATCCAGTGGGCCATACTCTGCTTAGAGACAGCATTCCCCTTCTACCGGCCTCCGTGACAGACAAAGAGCTGGTCTGAGGTCCTGAAGCTTTGCGTCCGGTCTACGTAGCACCTTAAGGCTCGGACGGGACAGCGCAAAACTCGGGCTGGGTCTGCCTCCTCCGAGGGCAACGCTTGGAGGTTCACCACCTGATCCCTGAAGGAAGTAGCGGGAACCTTGGGCACTTAGCCGGGCCGGGGCCTCAGGGTTACTTGGGAATCAGCCGGCCCGAACTCTAGGAACAAATCGTTGACCGAAAATGCGTGCAAGTCCCCTACCCTCTTGATAGAGGCCAAAGCCAGCAGGAGCAAAGTCTTCATCGAAAAAAATTTCAACTCGACCATCTGCAAAGGCTCAAATGGGCCATGCTGTAGTGCCGTGAGCACTAGAGTCAGGTCCCACGAGGGTATAGAGGGCGGCCGTGGAGGATTTAACTTTCTCGCCCCCTTAAGGAACCTGATGATCAGGTCATGTTTCCCCACCAACTTCTCTTCCACGGGGTCATGGTACGCAGCAATTGCAGCAACCTGGACTTTGAGGGTGGAGTGAGACAGCCTTCGCTCCAACCCTTTGCTGCAAAGAGGACAGGACAACTCCGATCGGGCATTTTCGGGAAGAACACCACTCAACGAACGGGTTCCACTTCAAGCGTAGGCGCTCTCGCTGAAGTGATGGTGTCAACTACCTCTTGGGGTAGGCCACTCAGAAACTCCACGTCCCATCCAGGGACCGGACATGAAATTTTCAGAGGTCTGGACGCGGGTGCCAAAGGGGGCCCCGTCTCTGAGTCAGTATATCCTTCCTCAGAGGAATCGGCCAAGATGGGGCTGTCGCGAGGAGCATTTGTTCTGGGAACCAGGTCCGGGAAGGCCAACAGGCCACCAGCAGGACCTGCTCCTCATCCTACCTGACCTTGCACAGCAACTGTGCCAGAAGGCTCACTGGGGGAATGCATACTTGCGAAGGCCCCGCGGCCAGCTGTGTGCCAGTGCGTCCATGCCGAGTGTTCCGTCGGTCAGGGCGAAAGAACAACTGGCAGTGAGAGGTTTCATGAGAGGCAAACAGGTGTACCTGAGCGGCTCTGAAACGTCCCCAAACCAGCTGGACTGTATGGGGATGGAGTCGCCATTCTCCCAGAAGCGCAGCTCGAGACAGCTTGTCGGCTGCCCAGTTGAGCAGCCAAGGAATGTGAACAGCACGAAGCGACCTCAGATGCTTCTGACTCCAGAGGAGGAGGTGGCGGGCGAGTTGCGATAAGCGATGGGAGCGCAGACCACCTTGTCGGTTGATGTACGCAACGGTCGCTGTGTTGTCCGTGCGGACTAGTACATGCTTGCCTCGTAAGCGCCCTTGAGACGGCACAGGGCAAGGTGCACTGCCAGCAACTAGAGGCAGTTGATGCCAGTGCAGTTGGGCCCCATCCAAACCACTGACACTGCAAGCCCGTTGTACGTGGCCCCCCAGCTGGTGGTTGAGGCATTCGTGCAAACCACAGAACACCTGGAGACCTGCTCCAGGGGCACTCCTGCCCGGAGGAACGCAAGGTCTGACCACGGGGTGAAGGTTTGGCGGCAGGCCGGTGTAACTTGGACCCGGAAGGTGCGTTGCCACGCCCACCTCGGGACTTGGCCATGGAGCCAGTGCTGCAGCGGTCTCATATGGAGCAGCCCCAGCGGAGTGACTGCCGCCGTAGCTGCCATATGCCCCAGGAGCCTCTGAAACTGTTTCAGTGGGACCACCATCCTGCTCTTACCGAGTCCCCTCCATACCGGGAAAAGAGATCCTCTGCATCGGGGAGAGTTTGCTCTTTTCCCAGTTGACCCGAAGGCCCAACAGGCTGAGGTGTGAGAGCACCAAATCCCTGTGTTCGCACAACTGATCCTGAGACTGCTTCGTCGAGGTAGTTGAGAATGCGAATGCTCTGTTCTCTCAAGGGAACAAGGGGTACCTCCGCAACTTACGTGAAGACACGGGGCAACAGGGACAGCCCGGAGGGCAGGACCTCGTACTGATATGCTCGTCCTTCGGACGCGAACCACAGCAATTGTCTGTGGTGCGGAAGGGTCGACACATGAAGTACGCGTCCTTCTGGTCGATCGCTGCAAACCAATCTTGGGACGGATGCACCCGAAGATGTGTTCCTGTGTCAGCATCTTGAACGGTAGCCGGTGAAGGGCCCGGTTCAAGACGCTCAGGTCCAAGATAGGTCTCAACCCACTGCATTTCTTGGGTACAATGAAGTAGGAGCTTTAAAACCCCGTCTTCATATCGGCTGGAGAGACCGGCTCTATCGCATCCTTCTCCAGTAGGACTGCAATCTCCGCACGCAAGACAGGAGCATCAGCCACCTTCACTGATGTGAAGCGGATGCCACTGAACTTGGGGGGGGGACGCCGGGCGACTGAATCGCATAGCCGAGCCTGACGGTTCGAAGGAGCCATCGAGACGGGCTGGGTTGCTCAAGCCAGGCTCCCAGATACCGCGCTAGTGGCATCAACGGAACTACAGACATACCCGCAGTGGGGCAGCGCGGAAAAAAAGCAGGGACCCGGCCCGGGCGTCTAGTAGCAGGTCCGAGGCGGGGTCTGAGTGTGTGAAACACTGACCTGCGTTTGAGCAGAGGATGCGTGGGTAGTCCGTTGGTTCGTCCTCCAGATCCGCCCACTGCTGCTCACTGGCGAGAGAGGAGGGTGAGTGTGATACGCACTAGATCGTCCACAACCCCCCGTCCCCTCTGGGGACCCAGAAATAGAGGAATTGCTCTTTGTCGAGAATTTGGGTACCACCAACCGAGAGGTCATTGGTGGAAAAAGATGAAAAGATTCTCCGCCCGGCCCTCCTCCGGGGGAGGGAGTGGTGTGATTACCATCTCCTGAAGAGCACGTCCCTCCACATCTGGGTCGCCCGTCTCCGGGCCTCTTGCTCTCTCGCTTGCCACCAGGTTTGGGGGGGGCCTGGACGGGCGGGGCGGCTGACCTGCGACCGGCTCCACGGCACAGCTGTGCTGGAGGCCGCAGGAGCTCTGCTCTGGTTTGGCGGTGGCAGGGGGGCCGCCCCCGGCGACGGCAGCAGCTGCACACCGGAACAAGATGTACCTGATGGCCTCAGTCTGCTCTGGTCAGCAGAGAACCGCTGGGCACGTTCTCCACCATGTCGCCGACAGGCCGGCCTGGGACACGGGGGCGTTCAAGAAACGTGTCTCGTTCGTCTCGCGCATGTCAGCCAGTCACAACCAGAAATGGCACTCCCCGACCACCATAGTGGACATCGCACGAACCAGAGACCGCACCGTAACCTTCGTCACTCGCGGCGCAAGGTCCGCCGCGGTGCGGAGTTCTCTACGAACTTCCGGGTCGTGACCACCCTCAAGCAAGTCCCTTAGTGCCTTGGCCTGGTGCACTTGCAAACACGCCGTAGCGTGTAAGGCAGCTTCTCCAAAGGTCGTATAGGCATCGCTGGCCAGTCAAGTACCTACAAACCCGGGAGGGGAGGCACGGTTCTCCCTGACGGTTGGAGGCGGTATTAGGACACAACTGCTTCGCAACCGACCGCTCCACCTGGGACCCTTGTAACCCCATAGATGACCCACCAACAGGGTGGTGAGGGAGGAGTATCCAGAATTATGCTGTTTGTTTCCTTTGTTTGTGCAAGTAAAAGGTGACGTCCAGACATGTTGGGTCCTCAGTGCACCTCCGGGAGGAAAGGCCCGAGGAGTCCTGGCGCTGAGAACCAGCGCGGAACCACACCGAGAGCGAATCGTGCAAACTGGCGGGCTCGGGGAAACGGGAAAGTCTTCACTGGCCCTACCCCTACGGCACCCGGGAAAGCATAAGCCATATTTTGGATTCGCTCAAGGCATGTTACGGTAACGGAGGGTGGCAACGCAGCCGAATCTTCCTCTCCAGAAGGCTCTGGCTCACTCTCCGATGCTGCAATCGACATCCGATTGTTGGGGGGAGCCTTGGAAGAAACAGGTGGTATCCCCCGGGAGGGTCCAGCCTGCTCTTCCTGAGAGCTCGGCTGGTTTCGAAGTGCCGGCGGGCTTAGGCATCCCCTTTCTCTCTTAGGGGAATTCCTCACAGTGACCGTAAGACCAGACCGCCCACCGCCAGAAAAAGGACGCCCCCGGCTGCCACCAGAGGGAACCCTAGATCTGGGCAGTGGCACAGGCACTCCGCCCCCTTGCAGGTAACGGAGTCCGGTCAGCAACTCCGAGATGGTCATACCCCCGCAAATGGGAGCATGAGCCATCCACGAAAGCCACTTCAGCGTGCTTCATGCCCAGGCACGAGAGGGGCCCAGCGATCGTGACCATCACCCCGCACCAGGTAACGACCACATCCAGAAACGCCCGGGTGATACGTTGTCTATAGCAAGACCCACAGCGTCTTTATAAAGACGTAACGTCAAGTTTAAAAAGACGCACCCCGAAATTGCTCTTTTAGGGGAAAAAGATCTTTTAGCGTGCTGAGGCGCACAGGGGAGATGATCACCTGCAACACAAACAGAGGGTAGTGCAGCCTGATGTGTGCAACACACTCGACACGGGAAACCACCACAGCTGAAGCGCCGTCCGCCAACACGAAGAGCTCTCAAAGAGTGTGCTGAACTCGTTCAGTCTTCTTCTCTCTGTAGAGTAGTCAGGAGCGGAACGATGTGAGCGCTCGGCTCCGAAGCGAAAAGCTGAAAATACGCTGCATCTGCTGCCTACTTATACTCACGCTGCTGATCAGCAGCAGCTGGATGCAATAATCGCATGCAAATGTGCATTGGCTAGGTAGTTGGCTCGAGATCCCAATTTCGTCGGTCCTCCGTCGTGACGTCGAGAGTGACCGACTGAAAGGGAAACGTTGTTTTCTCAAACGCGCCACCTGCTGGCAGAGAATGAATGAGCATTTTCAATAAAACTTGTGTTAGTTAGTTCAGACCGATGCGAAAATCGACCCATGTTTTTACCCTGCAAACACGCAGAGCTTTAAATGTGAACTGGTGGATCGATAAGAAGACAATGCATTATATAAATCTAAACATAGGGGTTGTGCGATATGTATCGTCTGCAATAATATCGTAATTGTGTTTTAACGATGTGCGATTTGACATAATCGAGTATATCGCAAAAACCAAACAAAAAACCCCTACAGAGTCCACGTACATTAGGTGATGATAGTTCTTGTAGGGAGAACTTAGGGAGTGTGCGCATTTATAGTGTGTTCTTTCACTGCATGAATCAGTCTACTAAAATGCATTTAGAATTATCACATAATTCAAGATATGGGGCAGAAAATGTATATATTTATATCATTTCATATAGTAAATCAATATCACAAGAAGAGTGCCGTTTTTCTTCTCCAAAAGTAAGAAGGTACATAGGTGAGTTTGAATTTATGCAACAGTTCAATAAACAAGTAGTTAATATTAAGAAACTTATGTTTTAGACACCATATTGCCTGTTTTTGCACTATTTCACCAATAAAAATAATTCCAAACAAAGCCACAGAGCTGTTTTTCGTCTCTGAGCAACGTGACGGTGTTTTGTTCCTGAATGAATCAACCGTTTAAATGATTCGGTTCAATTGCATTGACTCACTTATTAACAGTGACTTGCTGCCATCTACTGGCGGTTTTAATTTCACATTTAAAGTATATTTTAATTTTTAAAATAATTTAAAACATCAGTTTTTAATGTTTTATTTTTAAAATATCAAAACATTATTTATGATTTTGTAAATGCAGATTAACTGCATTCATGTCCTGCATTAAACAGTCTGTATTAACGCATCTAAATGCCACTTCAGGAAGCCGCTCTGTGTTTACTCTGTCATTCAACGATACATTTTGTTAATACGGATTTAATTTGCTTGGTAACAACCCAAATGTAAGAATTTGACTCAAAAGATGGTGCACACTTTTTGAAAAAATGGCTTAACGTTAAAAATGACCATAAAACTTGTTGGAAATTATTAATTTCTATTACTTCTGTGAACTGACCAAACAAAATTTGAAGAATATCAAAAAATTCAGGAGTCAGCTGTCAATGGTAGTCCTTAAGATATCAGCACAATAAAACACTCAACAAAATATTGTCTAATTATCATTATCGGAATATTGTCGAATATAATTTTTTTGTCATATCCCACACCTAATTTATGTTATTAATTATATAAAATTTATTGAGATAATGTTAAAATAATAGATAATTAAACTGTGACTCATCCATTTCTTAACAATGGTTTAAAGGTTGAAATGTAAAGTTATCATTTTATTAAACTGGTTTATGAAAAAAATTGATCGAAAACTGTAATTATGCCTTTTTTTTACAGTCATTTTACAGTGTAATATGGTACTACTTGCCCAACCACTCATCATGGTATTAATTTTATTGGGGAGGTATGCAAAAGTCTTAAATTAAGCTTTAAAATCCTGCAGAAAACATGGAATGATATACATCTTAATTATTGTCTGAAATTAATTTGTACATGTTTCAAAATTATATCGAGAAGTACAATAAATTAAATAATATAATCTAGATAAAATAGTTTCACCAAAATAAACTAAAAAATTATTTTATTACTTGTACCATTATAAATATACTATAAATATGCATGATTGTTATTTGATTATTCATTAATACACTTATTATAGTTTTTATTAATATTTTGAACTATTTTTATTTTAGATTTTTCAATTTCCTTTTTAGGTAAAGTTTTAGTAATTTGTTGAAAATGTCTAGGTTTTATTTAAATAATATATATATATATATATAGATATATATATATATACAGCTTGAAAGACTCAAAATTGACTGGATTCCTCTTCATTTCATTGCTTCTGTCTCAAAGGAGAGCATTTCTCAGGTGCGGCCGCTGGTAATCTGCCGCTGTGCAGCGCGAGAGACTCAAACCATCACGGATGACAAACCCGACAGTGGAAAATGGACCCTAACAGTGTTTCCCGTCCCTCTTTCTTGCCCAGTGTCCTGTTATCTGCTCATCGTCCCTCTCTCCGTATCCATTATCATCGTTCTTGTGTCATTCCTCCTACCGCTCACAGATACTTGACATTGCCTTAAAACATCGCTGAATAACCCTCTTCATCATATGAATCAATTAATTTAATTTTAGTTGTGTCTACATGTACAGTATATTATACCCTTTTATACAGTGTGATCTACAGAAGCTTGAAAAATGCTTTGGTAAATAATTATGAGATACAAAGTCATTGTGACACTCCAAGTTATAATTATGGGATAAGAAGTCAAAATTTTGATACACAAAGTCGCAATTATGTGATAAAAGTGGAAAATGTTGACATACTAATTCATAATTATGAGATAAAACGTCAAAATTATGATATGCTAAATCACATTTGAGATAAAAAGTAACAAAAAAAATGACATACTGGACATAAAATCATTAGGACATAAAAATGTCAAAATATGACAAAAATCATTATGAGATAAAAGTCAAAATTATGATATACTAAATCACATCTATGAGATAAAAGTGGAAAATGATGACATACTAAGTCATAATTATGAGATAAAAAGTTGAAATTATGATATACTAAATGACATTTATGAGATAAAAAGTAAAAAAAAAAAATACATACCGAGTCATTATGAGATACAAAGTCAAAATTATGATATACTAATCACATTTATGAAATAAAAAGTTTTGAAAAATGACATACTAAGTCATAATTAGGACATAAAAATGTCAAATTATGACAAAAAGCATTATGAGATAAAAATATAAATTATGATACACTAAATCAGATCTATGAGATAAGTGGAAAATGATGACATACTAAGTCATAATTATGAAAAGTCAAAATTATGACATAAGTTCACTTTGAGATACAAATGTCAAATTTTGTATGCAAAAACATCATTATGACATACTAAGTCATAATTATGAGATAAAAGCCAAATTGTGAGCTAAAAAGTCTTTCTTTCATAATTATGGCTTAGTGTGGCATATTTTTTTAATTTTTATGTCATGATTATGACATCTTGTGGTGGAAATGGGCTCCTGTAGTTTTTGGACACCCACGGCATCAAGTTTATTGACAAAAAGCACATTTGGACGCACAGCATGATCAGGGGTGTAAAATGACAGCGATTCTGTACTTAAGTGAGGGAATACTGTGTCAAAAATTTGTTTCCACATTTAAACGTGTTGAATCATAAAGTTATACTTTTTTAACTAAGGCTTCACAAGCACACATGACTGCAATTGTGACCAATTACATTTCATATTGAAATGAATTTCATTGGCTGTAAATAAAAAAAGCACCAGAGCTCAGTTTGATTGGCTTAGCAGCTTAGTAAGATAACAACACTATATAGGCATATTTTTATATAATATAAAATATTTAATTAATAATGACTTGTGAAACATGTTATTGGTTCTTTAAAAAGTGGAACAGTTTTTCCTTAGAAAAGTAATAGTTTAAAAGTTGCAGTCTCAAAATCACTCGAGCAAAGAACATATTCCCAAATGAATGCTTCATTTTATTAATTGAGTGCAATTAAGTACTTTAACACCCCTGCATGTGCTATTCAAAAGATCTTAGTCATATGATTCATCAGATTTCAGTATATATGCTTTTCTCTTTGCAGAAAGTTTCACGTCTGTATTTAAGGTCAACATGCAATGCATTCACATTCTGTTTTACCTTTTCAATTGAATGGATTTCTGAGTCAACAAGAACATAAAATGTAGATCTGGACTTGGTTTTATTCATCAGGGTTTGATGCAGAGGTGTAGAGTGGGCGTTAAGTGAGTTTGAGGAGGTTTTTTGACCTAAAACGTGGAGGATGAAGGTCAAGTTCACCCTCATCAGCTATCATTGCCATACCATTTAGTACATTACCCAGCATTGAATGACTTCTCAAAGATTTTAGAAAGGCTGAGTCACTTACAAAAGCAGCTGAATAGCTATTTGGCAGCCTTGACATCAAGTGCAAAAGAAAGTTGTTTCAGGGACAAATACATTTCACTGAGAGATTATGAAAATCATGCACAGTAAGACCAGGAACATTTATGAGGAAAGTTGCTTTCATGTTGACTTGAACATCAGTAAAAGCAGCTCAGATCTGCATCTCCATGAAGTGAACCACTCCTCGTGTCTGGTGAACCTCTGCACCATCTCTCAGTGTCATCAGAAATAGAGCTGTTATCTAATTCTTCATGCTGTGTGTGTGTGTGTGTGTGAGGGAGAGAAGCACAATAAGGCCCACCGCCACATGTGGGCTGAATCTATGCAAGCATCAATCATTTTTCAAACTCTTTTTGGTATAAATGAGCTCATAACAGTTTTCATTCCTCTTGCTTTTGCCATCTTTCATCTGTTCCTGACTCTTCCTCATGTCATTCATGGATTTGTTCCTCTGTGTAAAGGGCTGTTGTTTGTCTCACTCTGGCTCACTGTAAAGGCGACTGCAGTATTTCACAGACAGTGACTCATCTGAATCGTCTCCAGAAGCAATATTCACTGACAGAAGCACAAGCGTGAGTCAGGTCAGATGAGTTCAGACAAATGTTTCCCAAAATCCTTCATCATTAGTTCATTATCTGAGAGTGAACGTTCACGTTTTCCTCTTACTTTATCAGCTGCATGTTTATGTTGAATATTATCGCTATGAGAATTTACTAGCGGTGTGCATCTGTACCTCATTCCAGCTCATTTTAGACTTCACATTTATTCATATTTGCTTATTGCTTTTTTTTAAATGTTTTCTCCTTGTGAAAATAGTATTGTAAAATGAGTCCGTCTAGATTTTAAGATAATTAAAATTATAGTTTGACAGCAAGTCTAAGTGCCTTATTTTCTCTTAAAAACACAACAAAGTATTTAATAATTATTTCCAGGTGAATTTCACAAAGCATGACAAGAACATGTCATATTTCAACATGAAATCAAATTAAGAGATTATATATTGCTTATCAGAAAATTAAGCCTAGATTTCAAAAGATTTTATATATATGTATATACAGTATATGTGTATGTATGTATATGTATGTATATATAAGTATTTTTTTTTTTCTTTTTTGTTTTTCTCTCAAATGGATGCCATTTAGGTGCAGTTTAAGTGTTGCTAATTTAGATAATTTTTGGGTGTTAATGTATTAATAAGACAGGTAGGCCCTACTAGAGTCTTAGCATGAGTATATTTTCTCTGTCTGTCTCTGTGGCCTCTTGGCATCTCCAGCAGGTTTCCAGTCCAAGGCCGCCAGTGACATTTGCTCCTCTGTTTGTAGCTCATACAGCGCCTCAGGTTTCCATCTGCTGTCTCGCACTTTCACGCTTCCCAAACATGGAGAAGCCTAATGTACACATGAGCCGGGATATATCTGTGTGTGTGTGTTTCTATTAGAAGCATGTAGCTGGTTATATTGCATATGCATTATTATTCTTTATATGCCTCAATTACGATTAAAAAAGGGTTAAAATACTTAATATGACAATCAATATGACAGTCTTAGTGTATGGGTCTATACAAACAATAAACAGAACAGTTGTATGCTATTTCAATTGAAAAAGCATTAAAACAAACAAAATTTGCAATTATAATTACAAAAGCATTTTTTTTAAAAAGAGCGAGAATGCAAGAAAAACAATCTTCAAGTATATAAATTGCTTGTTTCTATCTGCCCTGGGCTCCTTGACCCAGATAACATTCCCAGGCTATGTAGGATAAAATGACACGATCAGAATCTAATGCCTCAAGGCATCACATGCTCCCAGCACTCGCTCTAAAGTTTCGTATGGCCCAGAACTGAGCCAGAGACGCAGTCAAGGGCAGGACAGCGAAGAAGTTGCGCTTATAAAATGATCTTGGCACAGTCTTGAGTTTGTGGAAAGGCCACTGGTCCAGCAACAGGGCAAAAGGTAATTTCTTTCAAGATGTTTTAAGTGTTTTCAACGCTATAAACCAAAAGTAACATTTGATGAGTCAGATTAGGTGCATTATTTTTGACTTAGGAGACATTCTCTGCTATGATGTTCTCAAAGTCGACACAGAATGGCTTTCACGGCCTATTTGACTTTTTTGTTTATTCAAACCAAGTGAAACAGGAGCTGAAGAATAAGATACATCATCTGAGAAGGGATGCCAGATATTTTTTTTCTTTGCAATAAAATGCACTGGAAAAATGGTGCTTGGTTAGACGAGAAGTGTACAAAAAAAGTAGGAAGGGTCAGTTCTCATGCTGGGAAATTGCTAAGAAAGGGTTTGGAAAACACTGTCAGATATAAGACTATCAGACAAAGCACATCCTCAAAAATAACTTGATTTTGTACACACAGTTAAACATATAAGCAGACAGTTGTGCAACAAATAAACTGTTTATTAATCAGCACAAGACATAGCATGACTGTCTTAGATGGCTTGAGATGTGATCTTATTAAAGGCTTGAGGTAAAAATAGAGTTATGTTTTGTGTGACCTCATGAGACACTGATCTGTTTTGCATACCAGACTACAGTACATGATCCCACATCAACAGAGAAATCCAACACAAGTTAGGAAACAGATTTGATGGAACATGTCCTGGCTTTTGAACAGAAGGGAGCGTTTTGAAGATTTGCTCTTGACAGTAACCTGAAGACACAATGGCAATAGATCAGCAGTGTCTTCAGAGAGAGTGGAGAAGATCAAGAGAGGATGAAAACTCGAGCAGTGACAATGGATGCATGGATGCGGGGGAAGAAGTGGAGGATGAGAATAATCCAGGAGAGGAAGATGAACGGACAGAAGAAAAGGATACAAAGGAGCTGCAAGTAGATGCACGGGAAAGTGAGAAGGATGTTGATGACAACGAAGGATGTAGTGTTAGTTTTCCTTTCATGCCTGCAAACAGTGACAGCGTTTTTGCTATGTATACTAATAATGATAAAGCCAGTGATGAAGAGGATGCCAAAAAATATGACAACAACAATAATATTGATGCAGTACGCAGTAATAGTTTTCCTGTTAGCAACAATGATTACTTAGTGGATGTGTTTACAAATGATGTTAGTGATGATAGTGATAAGTATGATAAAAAAGAGTATAGCGTTAGTTTACCTGTTGCATCTGCAAAAAGTGAGGGTTTAGTCCCTGCAATTATAAATAATGATACAACCAGTGATGAAGAGGATGCCAATGAACATGACGAAGATGAATTTAGTATTCGTTTTTCTGTTATGCCTGAAAACAGTGATGGTTTAATTCCTGCATCCACAAAAAGTGATAAAGAGGATGCTGACAAAAAAGATGACAAAAATAATGATGAAGAATATAGTAATAGTTTACCATCTATGTCTGGAAACAGTGAAGGTTTAGTTGCTTCACTTACAAATACTTATAAAGTCAATGATGACAAGAGTGGATGTAATATACATGTGGACATTAATGACAATGAAGAACATATAAAGAATTTAGCTGTTACTTATGTACATGTTGACAGCTTAGCTGCTGTGTGTGGACAAAATAATAAAAGCACTGATAAAGATTACGATAAATATAACAATGATATTGAAAATGACTGTTTTGCTACTGCCTCCATCAGTACCGATGACATTGGTGGTTCTGAAAAAGACTTAACATTTGGAGGTTTAACATTTAGAGATAAAGAGCAGCACATGACGGACTCCAGCTCTGAACAGGAACTGATAAATCAAGAGTTAGAGGAGGAGGAGGAAGATGATGATGATGATGAATATGATGGAAGAAGCAGTTCGGAAGATTCTGAAGATGAGGATTGTGACATTTATCCCAAGAAGCTATTCTCTGATCCAGCTTACCCAGGTGTGGTCTTCCAGGCTCTGGAGAACATGATGTTGCATTCAGTCCTCATTGACTTGACCCTCTTCACAGAGGATGGATACCAGTTCCAGGTCCATTCCTTTGTCTTGGCTGCGATCAGTTACCTTATTCAGACCAGACTCAGACAGAAGCCCAAACGAGAGCAGTTTATCTCCTTGTGTTTGGCTCCTGAGGTTCATGGTTCTGGGTTGGCAGCAGTGGTGGAGTTCGCCTATACAGGGAACATCGGCATTCTGAACAAAGGAAATATAGAACAGGTTTGGTCTGCAGCGGTCAGCCTGGAAGCTCCAAGAATTCTGGAACTCTGCAAAGAGGAGGAAGAGAGAGAAGAGGATGAGGCAAGAGGGAAGAAAGTGAACAGAAAAGAGATTTCTGCTGTGGAACATATGAAAATTAGTCTCCAGCATATCAGACAGTTGTGGACACAGAGAATGGGATGTGATGTGGAGCTTGAAGTGGAAGGAAGAGTGTTTCATGGTAAGACACTTGGAAATATGGCAAATGTTTGAGTTTCCTATGCATGAAGCTAAATGCTGTCTCCATATCATATACATTTATACTTCTCTAGCTCAAAGTATTAATTTGATGCTTTCTGCATTTGCACAACTGCTTGTAATGTTTTATTTATGTCCCACCTTTGTGAAGCTCACCGGGCACTCCTGGCTGCCAGCAGCGACTACTTTAGAGGCATGTTTACCAGCGGTATGAAGGAGAGCCGACAGGAATTGGTGTCTCTGCTGCTAGTGGCGGCTGCCAAGTTTGAAGCCCTCCTGCACTACACCTACAGCGGGGCTCTTGCGCTCAGATGGGGCTGTGTGTTTGATCTCACCTGTACATCTCTTCAATTACAGTTTCAGACTGCCTTCTCACTATGCCTTAACTTCCTGCAACAAGAAATAGATGCTTACAGCTGCCTGGATGTTGCATCTTTCGCAGAGTCCTATGGAATGGTGGACTTACTTGCACTGGCCAATGACTATGTCTTGAGGCACTTTAAAGATGTGTCCGTCACTCCAAAGTTTCAAGATCTTCCTGTAGAGAAACTGAAGAAGTACCTTCAAAGTGATTCTCTCTGCGTTCCCTCAGAGTTGCCCGTATTCAGAGCAGTCATGTCTTGGATCGAAGCCTTTCCCAGACAACGGGTGAAACTTGCCAGGGAGCTGATGGGTACTGTCCAGTTTCCCTTAATGACCTTTAAGGAATTCAAAGAAGTCAAGTCCATAATGTCTTGGCCGAGAATTGGCGCCAAAAAACTATACAATTCTCTCCTTGAGGAGTTCTGTTCCAGTTCTTCAGATGTTCAGTCCAATTTCAGGGCCTATATGCCTAAAGACACTCTAGTCCTTGTTGGGGGCGAGAGGATCACTGATAATTTTGACAAACGTAGACCCTGTAGGGAAATGTGGTTTAGCAATTCCTTGCAGAACCATGTTGGATTGGTGAAGAAAGTAGAGTGGAGAATGCTGGGAACTTTACCTGAGAAACCAAGATTCAGTCATGGAGTTGGGGTAATGAGGGGCAAGCTTTATGTAGTTGGCGGACGGCATTATTACGGCAAAGCTGATACCATGAATTGCACCTACAGGTAAGACGTAACATGAAGACTCATCTATTTGACCTTGTCCAGGGTTGCCTTCTCATACTGTGGACCTCTTGTTCAATCTTTGAATTAGGTACGATCCCATTCAAAACACTTGGCAAAGGTTGACCGATATGCACGAGAGAAGAGGCAGCTTCACTCTAGTGGTCCTAAATGGTAAAATGTATGCTATTGGTGGAGAGAGGGACTCAGAGGTCAATATGGAGACTGTTGAGGTTTACTGCCCCAACACAAATTATTGGAGGTTAGTAGAGTAAATTAGTAGCACAAGAAATGCATTTGTAATTTCAGGAAGAATCTAAGCATGCATGATCAATATCAGCTGTTATTGGAACAACGTTTCTAGAAAGTAATAATTGGCCAAAAACTACCCATGTGTCTGAATGTTGTTTAAGACCCAAACACCAGATCAAACCCTAACCCTAAACTTTGATTTGCTTTTGAACCATAGTCAGATTAGACACCATATTTTTGTTCAAATGAAAAGCCTTTCTGTTTCATTCTCTCCTACTCCAGTTTTGTCCGCCCATTAGACCAAGCTCTATGCTGTCATGCGGCCAGTGTATGGAATGGCACAATCTTCCTATCGGGAGGCTTTAACAGCCAGTACCAATGCCTGTCGACCATGACCCTTTACCACCCAGAACGAGGATCCACTTACATGGCTGGGATGACACATGACAGAGCCCTTCACTGCATGGAGACCCTAGGTGACCGTCTGTACGTGGCGGGAGGGGTTTCGTGCGATGCTGATGGCCATCTGGTAGATCAATTAGCCTGTGAGTTCTATGACCCTGTGGCCAACTCCTGGAGTGCTATTATACCATTCCCAGTGCCTCATGTTGGGTCAGCATCAGCGGTCTTAGAGGGGAAGGTCTACGTAATCGGAGGCTACTGCCAGGAAGACTACAGTGATACCAAAACAGTGCATCGCTATGATCCTGCAACAGAATGCTGGGAGAACATGAGCATAACACCAGGCTCAAACACATACATAGCTGCCTGTGTGCTGCCCATACCTGCTCATCTTAGACAATAAGAGGTGAATACCTTGAATACAATGCAGTGTCCTTAGTTACTGCATTGTACATTATCTACAACATAAAAAAAAAACATCTTCAAATTAAAACATGAGGATGGAAACTCTGAGCTGAATTTCAACTTGGGGCAAAATACGTTTTCAGAAATTATTTGAACAGGTGATTTGCAAGGGAATGTACAACCCATTGAAAGTCTGGCTATATTACTGACATTATGGCATTATTCCAACGTCACATAGGCCTTTTTTAAATAAAAGCACTTTGAAATGTCAGTTATGCACATAGCAATGACACATTCCTGGAAACAAATTATCAATGATTTGGCATCAAAAATCTTTCCTTTTCAATTTTGTTGATCACTTTATTTGTTAGACAAATATTAAATTCTCTGAAGTTTTATGCCAGTTTTTATATTTGTTTTGTAGATTGATCCTTGAATAAAGTAAAACAAAGGAAAATTGTTTATTTCTACTTTGTGCATTAATTTAAGTGCATTGTTGTCAACATGTTTTCATTTTTACAAACTGAAGATCAAACTTACTTTCTATGTGTCACAGATACTGTCAATCAAGCTTAGTTTTTATTTAACCCAGAATATTTATTTGACTGGTGTTTTGTGTGTGTGGATTTGTTAGGCTGCCATCATGAAGTTGCCACCTAGGAACATATTCAATTGAAAAAAATAAAAGCTTTATATAAAACAATAGAAGTCTATGACAAGTCCCCATTTGGATAGCCAAGTGATGTGCCTGAATGAAAATCAATGTTCCATAGAAGAGTAAAGAGGGAACTCTGGTTTTTGTCTGTATATCTGAAATAGTGACTTTTTAATTACATTTATGCACGATTAACACAGTAAAGAAACATGATATATTTTCAGCACTGTTAAACAGTTCTTTCTGAAATTTTACAAAATAACGCACACAGATAAATTATACAGAAGTAGAATCCAGTGGGTAAAGCAGGTAGCCTGTGAAAGTGGAATAGTTGTAGCGTCGATCCACAAAGATCCAGGATCTGATCCACAGCCTCATGTGAACCTCCTTGCCAACATCCAGCTCCGTTGGCCATTTGGTCATTTCTCTCGCCAGAATTATATTCGTATGAAGACACAAATTGTGTCGTGCCTTTAAAGATGCTCAGACCCATATCATGGGAGGAAAACACGGAGCCTGAGTACCTGAAGTAATACACACCTTTAACCGGTGCTGTGAAGACTCCTGCAACAGAGAAAAGCAAGGATCTCAATACTACAAATTAAACAGTGTTTAAAAATGCAATTATGAAAAATTATGACTTTTTTTTTTTTATCACAAAATGTCAAATTGAATATGCAGCAACCTGTGATTGGGTCATATGCATTGCCAATGTTGGTTAGGACTTAATCAAAGATGAGCTTGGTCTCTGTACTAAAAGGCCCTCGGTTTGTACTCTCTGTAGCTGACATGGATGCAGTAAATGCCACTTTAGGACTCTCTGTGAACGGAAAAAAAGGTTAGTTTACTTTAAGCAGTCAATAAATAAAACTAGAAAATGTGATGCCAAATGATAAAGTGGTTGCAAAAACTTTTCTATGTAGTTTCAAACTCATAATAACTCATGCATCGAAATGTAAATCAAACCAGAGATCTGTTTCTGCAGCTCCTGAATCAAGCTTTTCTGCTCTGCGAGTTCATTGTTAGCAGTGTTCAGTGACATCGGATGCCCATTTTCCACAAGTTGGTATGATTCTTTAGGGTCTTCATGAAATGTCTGCAACATATTTTGGTTAAAATTCCTCAAAAGTAGTGTAAAACAACACCCTTTTTACCTTGGCAAAAACAGCTCTGTTCACAGCGACCCATTTCGGTGCATGTCTCTTTAAATGCTAATGAGCTCTGCTCACCCCACCCCTCTCTTCTGAGAAAGAGGAAAGGCGATTAGCAAATAATCATAAAAATATAAAATGAGAGACTTACTTCTGGAGGTGCAGCTGGATTACGAACAGTGGGTACTGATCCATCCTTGAGTTTCAACTTTTTAGCAAAACCTGCCTTGAATCGTTCCTTGTTCAGAAGCAGTCTAAGAAATGATTTGTGTGAACATAGATGCATTTAGGTAGATTGGGGGCGCACTCCCTTCAAAAACAAAAGTGATCCACTGCATCTCAGATGCTGGGAGTAAATGACGACTGCTATGTTCATTCTTACATCCAACAACAAAACACCTTTAGGTGTCGAAACAATGGCTGGCTGTTACAGCTCACTCGCAGGGCAGGTCTATGATAAACGGTCGTGTCCGTCAACAGACCTGGAGTCCTTTGGCAAAGTGACTCACTTTGCCGGGGGAAGATCTGTGAACGCTTTGATCTAGACAGTGCTTATGATTGTGGGGATTAAAAAAAAAAAGCACTGGGTGGATTTTTATCATTGTAGGGTGGTTGTGTCCACACTGCTGAGACACATTTATATGCAAACACCATGAAAAGTGAATTTTGCATCCGATGTCCTCTTTAACAAGTCCTGATCTCACCGGACATTCTGTGAAAACAAAACAGGCTATTTTGCAAATTCTATAACTGGATGATCTCTTCACGTCAGAAATATCATTTTATTCATCAAAGACACGGTTGCCTTTTGAACTCCATAGCGTGTAGAAACATATTTTTTGTCCCCATAATGTTCTTAGGTCAGCCTTTACCAGACATGTGGGAACCATAAAGACTTGTAAAAAAAAAAGATGGCCGACGCTCTGCCTCTTCCTTCCCTATAGGAAAGTAAGCCAAAGCATTCAGGATGCCTGCTGCCATCGGAGTACATGACGTAGCCCTCGTCTGCGCATTAGAATATAGTTGGACCATAGTCTGTGCCGTTGTGTTTGTGAGGTGGATGCCGGTATCACACTCCCGCCCAAAGCTCACCGCACACTGCCCCATAATGAACCATAATGTACACCCACGCCCCGTTTTTATATCAACATATTACTAGCTAAAATCAAACTTATCATAAAAACAAACAATTGAACATATATTAGTGTGATAACAACTACCTTTAATGACCAAAACTATCTTTTGGAAAACTGTATTGGAAGTGTAATTAATTTTTTAATTTTGACTCAAGTCCCATTCATTTAAATGGCGAGGGCGGAGTTTATGACCTGTACTGCAGCCAGCCAACAGGGGGCGATCAAAGAGCCCGCAGCTTCACTTTTCAGGACGTGTGAGGCACACCCGGTGGAAACTAACCAGCCATTAAACCCAGACTAAAGCCTGGCCACCCCACTTGCAAATGGCATTTATTCTCTCTCCAATGTTAACCCTCTAAGCGCCAAAGTTGCAAAATTGTGACAAGACGTCATACTTAATCAAATAGTCTGTAGTTCCTAATATGGTGTAATATTTGTTTTCCCTACCACTAGATGGCAGACATGTTGTACTTCGATTCTAGACCAAAATTACATCACCTTCAAAAAAAAAAAGAAGCTATTCAAAGTGTCGATCCTTTCCCATCCGAGTTGTCAAATACAGAGCAGTTAGCTATCTGTCATCTGACCAAGATTTTCTTTCATAGCGTGTGAGGGGTAAGCGGGAGATTTGTGAGAGAAAACGCCAAAGGGCCTATAAAATTTGTACCGTGAGGATGTTTTTGCAAATGAATTTGCCAATTACTGACGCTTAATGGGGAATATTTGCCTTTTGGAAATGACGATTGGTCGTCAAATGGTGCCGCCGTGCAAGGCGAGAGTGTTCATGAAGCACAAACAAGTGATTATTTTGACCCTTTGCCCAACGGGGATGGGGATGGCAGGGCAATTTCTATTATTTCCTGAATATTACTGATTAACTGATCAAAAAGTAGGCTACTGTTCACATGCGTTTTACTACTATAGAGTATAGTAATATAGTAATAATTTAGCACTTCTGTTTTATTGTTGGTTTCCTCTTTTCTGATCCTTTGGAATGAGGATAAAAAGACAAAAACAAACAACCATGCAAATAAGTTCAAACATCAATTCAATATCTACTATTTTCTGAATATTATTAAATTCAAGATGGCCGCCCCTGATGACGTCATAATATGCAAATTAGATGAGTATATTTACACCCCACATAAACTTTAGGTCATGCCCAACATTTTTCTAATTTACATTAGATCTCTCTATCTTTAAGCCCTTTCAAGCCACAAGCTTTTGAAATCTTGATGTCAAAATCCAGCGTTTTTCCAAAAAAAACCTGGCGCCTAAAGGGTTAATATTTCCATCTCTTTAGTTTAGTTTTTCACCCTACCCCACCCCACTTGCTACAAACAAAAGTCTCTTCCAACAAATTCAAGTCATTTATATTCTTATTTATATGAACATTAAAATATAAGCAACAAATAACATTTTGAACCAGTAATACACAAACAAATTCAAAACATGTCATACTAAAATACAAGTGTCACTGTATATTTTTACTTTTGAGACAACATTACATTACAGATTTTACAGTTTGGCACTTGTGGATACTTTTGAAACCTAATACATTGAGAACATAACAATTAATACCAACACTTAAATCAACATAGCCATAGCATGCTATTGATTTATAGATACACATAACCAGGAACAGAAGTAAACAAAGTTAAAATACTGGTAGGGCCATCAAGTAAAACAGGGCACCCTTATTTTGTAAGGAAATGCTGCAGGCCTATTAAAAACACTCAAACAGCGTTCAATGTTGGTGACTTTGAGAGCAACATTTTTTACATTTTCAGTTCTGTTGGGTTACAAATCACCAGTAAAAGAGTTTACTTGAGTGTTGTGGCAGTACCATGGTACAGTCAGGAGGTAATACATTAATACGATGGTGATTACCAAATATCAAAGTATTCATAATACATCTATCTCATGGTACATTTGAACTGTGTTCGTGTACTGTTAGTGTTTTGATACTGTTAGAAAATCTCTTAACTGCAGTCCAGAGTTGTTTACAAGCATCAGATGAAGATGAATGTTACGTGACATGTGGCCAAGTAACAACGGCCACAACCATGTCACCCTGCAGCCCAAGACTGGTAGCCCACTGAAGCTAAGCAGGGTTGAGGCTGGTCAGTACCTGAATGGGAGACCTCCTGGGAAAACTAGGTTGCTGCTGGAAGAGTTTTGTTTAGAGCCAGCAGGTGGGCTCACCCTAGGTCTGTGTGTCTCCTAATGCCCACAGTATAAGTGACTGGGGAGCAGCTAACTGCAAAAGCACATCGTTTTTCGGATGAGATGTTAAACCGAGGTCCTTACTCTCTGTGGTCATTAAAAATCCCTGGCACTTCTCGTATGAGTAGGGATGTAACCCCGGTGTCCCGTCCAAATGCCACCATGCACTTGTCAATCATGGCCGTTCCTAACAATCCCCATCCACTTGATGGCTCTATTATCGCTCTCCTCCTCTCCCCTTGGCCACTGGTTGTATCATCAGCCCGGTGGATGCTGCAGCCTGTTGGTGGTTGAGGACAGACCCCACCCCCAGCATGATGTAAAGCGCTTTGGGTTACAAAAATACCCAATATAATTGCTATATAAATGCCTCATTCATCTTCAATCAAATATCTTGTATATTTTGCTCTGCTTTATCCCATCACAATTGCCCACACCACCACCGGTGCTTCCAAACGGGATATATCGGCCCCTCCAAGGGCACACTTTGGAAGTTAAACACATCAGGGTTGCTGCATGAGTTGAGGTCGTTGCCAAACCGAAGTCTTCAAACTTGACCACATTCAAGGCACTTCGGATGAAGGATATTCGTAAGGAGTACACTGATGACCTCGGGTCTCTCTCATGATCCTTGCGCAGATTCTTGCAAGGAGACTGCGCCTCCAGGTGGGCATGTGATGATGACGAAGAAGGGCACTTCAAGAAACCAGTTTTTGTTCTGGGTCCTCCTACAACCCTGTCTCGGCAAAATCGCTGAGCCCGACGGTCCCGGGCTATTGTGTTTTTCCAGTTCGGAGCTAGACAAAATGGTATCAGCCACTCACCATTGCTACCCTTACATTCATATCTCCTGCGGGTCCTTAAAAATTCCTAAAGTGAGTTGTGTCAAACTTAAGGCCATAAAAAGTTTAAATACGTTAAATGGTATAAGAAATGTCTTAATCATAATTTCAAGAGGTCTTACAGTTGGACAAGAAGGACAAGAGTCGCGATACGGCTGGATTCAGAGTATGGGGCTGGATGAACACTTCAAAAGGCAATGATGTGAGCACTGCACGTTTCATATCAAAACCATAACGCGGTGCGCTGATGTCTTTATTTGAATGTATCTGAAGGGAACTGACTGTCCTCAGAAACGTGTTGTTGGCATTTTAATTTCATTTTACCTATAAGCAGCGTTTATGAGCACGGAGCTGAGTTGTTTCAGCTGTGCTGGGGAAACCACAATATTCCGTGCCTCCTAAAGCTGTCCCACCCTCATGGCAGAGAGATTGAATTGCATTTCAATCAAGCCTTTCTTGCTGTTTATGGTCAATCAATGCAAATAGAACTCCGATTTTACGCAGCAACACTAAAAAAGTTGTAATGAGAAGAATTTAATGTGCCTTTCTAAATCTAAACTAGACAGTAATAGTTTATAAATTTAATTGACATAAATTATATACTGATTTTATCCTTCATAAAAATGGTTAAACAGGCTGAAATTCTGTTTATAGAGTTTTGTTTTTGGAAAAACTGTATGCTTAAGCTGTAATCAGGCAATTTTACGGCTCAATACTGATGTTACCACATACATGTCCAACCCCACTCAGTGCTGTGTTCACTTTTACGTGGTCAAAGTTTTACTCTTAACCAATGGGTCTAACTGCCGTAAATTTAGTTCGTAAGAATTCTGAGATACCCTGTCAATAGTGAGAATAACCTTCCTTCCTTCACTAGTTGTTCTGATATTTGTGATTTGAAAAAGTTTTGATTGACTTTAAACTCCTATCTGAGTTTCTACATTAAAAAAAAAAAAAGGTATTTTTTTATTTGGGCTAGTTAAATACTGTTCCTGGCTCCAACTCTTAGCGTACCTGCCCCGAAAGGCTACCAGGGATTTTGAAATTTTGCGAGCCCTGCCCTACACCCTTCAACCCTTCGAAGCTCTCACTCCGGAGGGAAAAACCTTTGAAGGGATTAGGGCGTAGGGATGAGCCCTTCCGAATGGAACGCAGGGATAGACTGTAAAAAAGATGGATGATGCACCACCTTCTTCTTCTTCTTCTTTTGGATTTATGGCAGGTTGTGAACCAACTTCATAGGTCCATACTGCCACCTACTGTGATGGAGGGTGAAGAGAATGATTCGTTTCGCACATAATGCTCTATTCTGTCCATTAATCATGATGCACCTTCACTTTCTTGCATTGTAGAAAATCGAAGCTGCCAGTGTCTCAATATGTCACTGACGTCTTTCTCTGATTCAGGAAATGAGTCTGCGCCGTAGTGAGCAAAGAGGAGCCACGGTATCAAGGCTCCGTCCACACTCATTCGCAAGCACACACCCCTGAACCTCCTTTCAAGTAGCCATACTACTCCAATTTTGGCTTCACTTTTCAGGATTTGCGTGGCACACTTGACACAACTGGAGGTTCAGTGCCTTGCTTAAGTCATGGGTATTGAAGGTGGAAAAGAGCTGTTCATTCACTCCCACCACCAACAATTCCTGACAGTACTGAGATTCGAACCCACGACTTTTGTGTTACAAGTCCAACTTGCTAACCATTAGGCCACGAATGATAGGGATTGCTTGATAGTAAAGATGTGTTCTTTGTCAGTGACATTTAACGGCTGACGATAAGAGACATTTGCAGGTGTGGATTTAATGGATTGTAAGTAAATATCAACTTCACCTATGTTTACGTTATCTGTGTTCAGCATCGTGTAACAACCTATATTGTAAACAATACCGTGTGTGAAGTACCGTTATCGCCTTGACAGGGCACCAATATAGTTTGATTCTTTAAAACAAAACAAAAAAGTTTGATATTTTTATGTTTAATATAAGAGAATCATTCATTACGACAATCTCTGGGAAAAAAAAAATCATACAAGATAGCCAACAAAAGAAATGTCACTTCAAATAGTTCTAATTAAAATGGACTATCAAAGACCGTTATTTAAGAGACTCAGACCTGCTGCCTATACATTCCAAAGCAATCACTTCTGAGTTTACATTTCAGAAGCTCAGCTCCCTATGCAGACAGCAAGGCATCTCACTGGATTTTCAAGTTACACAAATAAAGCTAACAAACATGTGCTCATCTTATTCTCATTTTCTGATGTGATCAGGCAGGGAAAGGAGGCATGCACGTACAACCGTAACGGGACCAGGCATCTTTCCCATGCTCTCCCATCTCTGCGCCACTGGATCATAGCGATGAGTGAGTCTGGCTTCGCTATAGTCCTCCTGGCAATAACCGCCTAGAATATACAGCCTCTCCTCCAGCATGACAGAGGCCGCGCCGACGTGGGGAACAGGGAGAGGAGTGAACACTGTCCAGATGTCATTTACAGTGTTGTACATCTCACAGACCAGTTGCTCTGTGTAGTACTTATGAAGGTTGCGCACCCCGCCAGCTATGTAGAAACGGTTATTCAGGCTCTCCATGCAGTGCTGGGCCCGATTGTGGGTCATCTCAGCGAGGTACGTGGTTCCTCTCTCTGGGTGGTAGAGGAACATGGACACCAGGCATTCATACTTGCAGTTGAAGCCTCCTGAGATGAAGATCTCGCCTCCCCAGACGGTGGCAGCATGACCGCTCAAGGCTTGGTCCAAAGGATGGCAGAAGCTGATCCACAGGACAGAAAAGTCCATATTTAATAGCTCTATTCAATGACTCATTTGTGTCAGAAGGAGAAACACCTGAGACAAAGCTGAAAGTGGAACATTTTTCTCCAAACAGATGATGCTCATTCTTTTAAAGGTATGTTGTTGTGCTTCTAGGAGCCACTAGGTGTCAGTAAGTTCATTCATTATTTGCATTTATTTGACATTTTCACAATAAACAGGCAGAATAAAGTTAATGATTATAAAGGAATCTTTTAGAAATTAACTTGTCATTTTATCCTATTGTATGTTTTCCTCTTACCTCCAGGAATCTGTTTCTGGTAAGTATTTTTCCACACTGTCAAGATTTGTGTTGATGTCTTTGTCTCCTACGACAGCATACAGGCCGTCTCCACTCACCACCAGCATAAAGTTACTTCTCAGCTCATGAAGGTCTGCCAGTCTTTTCCAGTGGTCTTGCTCAGGGTCATACCTGTTTATGTAGATGTGTTGTTAGAGAAAGAGAAACACTGAGAACAGGTTGAAAATGTTACAATTACAGGCTGACACTCAGAAAATATATTATTATTATATAGTATTTTTAGCTAAATTAATAGAATTTGACTAAAAGACCCCATTAAATGATTTATTTGACTTAAAATAAACGTTAACTGTTATAAAATAATTTCTCATTTTCAGCCAGTTCACCTTGAGGTACTATGATAATTACATCTAAAACTGAAAAAAAATATAATTCAAACTATATATATATATTATATATATATATATAGTCTATTAAACCGTAATACAAATCAAAAACACAAATTACTAAAACATTAGCTAAAAAAAAACATTCATTCAAAATAGTAATCAAAACTATAATGTGATACTTAAATAACACTGACAAACCATGATTTGCTACTTGCTAACTTGTATAACTAATTTATATTTGAGTTCATGTCAACAGACATGGAGACAACCACCAAGTGCCTGGAATTTCTGTGACTTTAAATATCCATTACTTTACCTGTAAACAGATTTCATGGTGTCAGACTTTGCATAGACGTGGCAGCCTCCAGCTACATATAGTTGACCGTCAAGGACCCCAACGCCGTGTCTAAATCTGGCCTGATCTGGCATTTCTCCCAGCAATCTCCACTCTATTTCCTTCACGAGGCCTGTTCCACTTCTCAGAGAGTTAGCAAACCAGAGCTGCTTGCTGGGAAGCCATTGACCCATCTCTGGATGCAGCTCATCACCTCCGACCAAAACCAGGGCGTCTTTGGGATGATGTACACGTTGCCGCGCCACATGGTCAGAGATGCCAAATCCAAACTCTTTTAGTGCTGATTTGTAGAGTTCAACCTCGACTTCTCTACTGCATTCCATGCTCAGGTTCACAGCACAAACCTCTCGAAATTCTCGGGAAGGTCATGAATGGAAAATGCACCGCTTGCATGAGCTCTTCGGCCTGCGGGAGCCGTTCGGTGGGATCCGCCTCCACCCAAGTGATGACAGTGCGTTGCATCGGAGGAACTGCAGAAGCTTCTCGGCCGGGAGGTCCTGAAACTTTGGGGTGGCAGATATTTCTTGGAAGCGCCTGAGGACAAAATTCTCAGCCAGCTCCAGCAAGTCAGCCATCCCGTAGGCCTCTGCGAAAGACGCCACATCCAGACAGTTGTGGATGTCCATCTCTTGCTCCAGGAACTTGAGGCAGAGTGAGGTGCGGGCTGAATTTGGAACTGGAGTGAGGTACAGGCGAGTTCGAACACACAGCCCCATCCGAGCACCAGAGCGCCACTGTAGGCACAGTGCAGGAGGGCCTCGAGCTCAGCGGCTCCCACTAACAGCAGAGACACATACTCCTGCTGGCTCTCCTTCATACCGCTGGTAAACATGCCTCTGAAGTAGTTGCTGCTGGCTGCCAGGAGCACCCTGTGAGCTTCATGAGCCAAAGAATTGAGTCAGTATTGTTGTCTTTTTCCACAGTTTATTAAAAGCTGAGTTGAGCAGTTGACAAAATGGAGGGGAAAAACACAGTTGTCCATTTCTTCTTGTTCAAATTCAAAATTTCAAATGTTCAAAACATTCAGATTTGAATGACGGATGGAATGAAATCAAGAGAAACCAATCAGCAACTATATGGTAACATCCCGGTGACCACCCACAACACTATCATTGTGTTGGCAAGCATCACTCTTTCTTGTGCAAATGGAATCTTTTAATGTGGGTTATCTAGTCATGCTTTGCAGTGTTTGGTGCCTTACCAAAGAAAACAGCTCCTTCTGCAACCAGTTCTACATCACATCCCACTCTTTTGGCCCACAAGTCTTGCATGGACTGCAGGTTGACCTTCATTTGCTCTTCTGCTGAGATCTTTGTCCGTTTTTCTTGCTTGTTACCTCCATCTTCCTCCACTTTGACGAGCTCCATGACTCTCTGAGCTCCCAGACTAACAGCTGCAGTCTGGATCTGCGTCATGTTTTCTTTGTTCAGATTGGAGATTGCTCCAGTGTAAGCGAGCTCCACCGCTGCAGCCAGACCAGAACCATTAACCTCAGGACCCAATATCAGCGAGATCTCCTTCTCACCTCCATCCCTCTCCTGGAGCTTTTGCTGGATGACGGAGCTCACCGCAGCCATGACAAGCGAGTGAACATGGAGGCTCAGTCCATCCTCGGTGGTCAGGATCTGCTCAGGACTCCTCCAGAGTCTGGAAGATCTCACTTGGGCAACTTTGTCTATGGTACCTTTGCAGTGGTTCATCTTCCTCCATATTATCGCCCTACGTTTCCTTCACCGGCCCTTCTTTCATTCCTATCCTCCTCTCGTTGTAGGACATGATCCATTTAAGCTTTCTGTTCTCCTCCTAAAACTTCTTTCCTTCTTCTATCATTTTTTTCCTGCGCTCTTTCTCGCTTCTGCAGCGTTCCTCCCATTCCATGGGCAGATCTTTTCTTGTAAATTCCATGAAAACCAGCCGTCAAGTGCACTGGTGTTCTCGTCTGGGTTTTATTCTTGTTATAGCAATACATCTACTTATTGTCGTTCTCTGTTTACAGCACTAACTCTTGTCGGCGCTCCTGTTCTCTGTATTTCCCTGAAGTCAACAACATGCTAATTATAGGTTCTGGGCCAGTAGATCTCATTTCGATAGACCTGCAGCCTTTACAGAGAGGTCAAAGTCAGCTGCTTTGGGTTGAGATCAGTAGTCACAACTATTCCAAAGTCAGTGTTCCTCTTTAGATTAGATTAGATTCAGCATTATTACAAAGCCAATGAAATGAGGCTTGCGCAAAAGCAATACATATATATATATATATATACTGAATTTTGTAATTTTGTGTCAAATAGTATATCTCATAGGAGTTAAAGGGATTTTTTTTCTTTTGCTTTTGAACTTCTGATCCATCTATATTTTTTTTTTTTTTTTTTTTTCCTGTTTTTCTCCTATGTGTTTGACTCATTGTTTTATTTCGATTTTTGTTTCCTGCATATGATTTATTGCATTACATTTAATTGTTTGAATACAATTATTTGCTGATTTATTAGTCACTCATATATTATTGTTGTAAGGTATTTAAAAGGTAAATGTTCCTGGGCCTGGAATTATAATTGTTGTGACTTATTTATTTTCTTTTTTCTTTTTCCGTGTTGAATATGATGTACTGAATTATGAGATCATATGATTGGAATTGAGCTTGAATAGAAAAGTTTTAAATCAACTCTTGTTGTTCCTTGTCCTATTTGATTCATATGAAAGAATTGATAGTGGCTCTAATAATTTAATCTCTAATGATGAATTTAATTCAATAATTGTGGTGGTTTTTACTCCTGGTGCCTGAACCCAACATTTTAAGGCCAAATGCGGTCACAATTATTTATTCAAGTTGACAAATCAAATAATATGCTTTTTTTACATCAAGTTTGTACGTTTTTATATTTATGAATGAGTTATTTTTTTAAGTAACTTTTCCATGTAATCAAGTTCATAAAACTGCATGTATAATTATTATTTTTTTTTGTGATAAATAATGATGTTTTTAATTACATGTGACGATTATGAAACATGTTTTCATCAGGATTTTCCAGAAACCTCAATGCTACATAATACCAGTAGCCCAGCAAGCTGATGTTAGTGAACATTTTTCCTCTGTTTACCACAAAGTAGACGTGCACTTTTCAGAAAGCTGATTCTTATTTAGTACAGTGACACTGTTTCTGTTTGGGGTCAAATTCAGTAAGAACACGCTATTAAAAAATACAACACGTCAAACACAAAAAGACATCTGACCGAAGTGAACTCGATGTATTTATTCATGAAACATTAATATTATCATAAAATTAAGAAAAATCATCACATATCACCTGATAGTTATAATCTATTTGCACCATTTAGATGAAAACTAAGATAAGCATTAACTGTGTTTACACAACCGTCTGCATGCTTGTTAATAGTATCCAACAAATGAGCCATTAAACAACAGCATTTTATTAAGAACATAAAATCTTTTTATGAACATTTTATGGCACACGGTTCCTTGAAATTGTACAAACTGTGGAAATGATTTATTGTGTTCTTTCGGCCTGTTCTGATTGTTGACTCAAGTGCTCTTTGAAATCTAAATTCTAGGAATGGAACTGATTGGCCGATGTCCACTCTATAAATAACATATCTTTTGGCCATCCATGATTTGCCTTCATGAAAAGCATGATGGTTCCAGTAAACACCTCCTGCATGATTAGTTAGATGAGGATGTGGGTGTGTTTATACCGCTGTATAGATAGCTGGAACAATCGTGATGAAACAGGTTCACATTCCCAAAGAAACCCACATCAACAAAACATTTCATGTTACTACTTACAACAAATACATGGGAACACTAAACAAAAGTAGCATATTTCAGCAAATGCTAGTACTGCTGGTTCAAATCATCGCCTTTCACTTGAAAACAACAAGGTTGTTTAACAGTAATTCCATATGAGAAAAATTCTAACCTTATGCAAATGTTCTCAGTACATTTTCAAGACATTAATTATCTCCCCATTAAGTTTTATGTGCTGTCATAATTAACCTTTTTTTTTTCATTGATACAGTGTTGTCATTCAATAAAATTTTTATATATAGGTTTTCCACAATGGCAAGCAGTTTTATGGGGGGGGGGGGGGGGTTATTAGTGAACAGTAGAAAAACTCCCCTCAGTGTTTTAGGAGGAAGAAACCTTGGCAAGATCCAGACTCAGTTTACAACATGTTTAATATCGGACAAAATTTAAGTAGATTGTTATTGAATAATCAATTGTAAGGATTGGTGTCCATCTGAAGCAATTTGGAAACAATATATCTTTCATATCTAAATTGTTTTTCTTAGACAGCAGTGATATTAAATGCCAAATTGAGACATTTTAAAGTTTTCAGATTTTTCTTCTCTTCTAGAGTTTCATAATAAAAGTCAGTGTCTCGGATTGTACTCAGGTTTGCCAAGATAAGTCATCAAAAGTCTCAATATGAACTGAAACATTTCTCATCAAATGATCTGAGATGCTATTCACGTTCATTGTGTAGCTCTAATCTCTTGTCGGATGACAAGCATCTACTCATTTGGGTGATTTTGATGCATTTGAGACAACGTTGATGAGCTATGTAGGAGATCTCCATTTAATGTCAGTGTAATGTCAATTTTCATTTTTGTCAAAGAGAAACAGTTAATGTATTAAAAATAACTTAATGCAGCTGGATAAACATTAAAACGTGCTTCAAACTTGTTTACAGGTTCATGGTGATTTTCCAGGCCTATCCAGGTAAACAAGTGAGTCGTCTCAGGTTACGTATGTAACCCTAGTTCCTCGAGGGAACGAGACGCTGCGTCGGAAACGCTAGGGGAACGCCCTTCAGCGTGACGGGCTCTGAACCTCGTGTGTAATCAGACCAATAGATGGGCGAGACATCACGGCGGGTGACGTAATGACCAGGAGGTTATAAAAGCACGTGCGGTGAGACCAGTGTCAGCTTCTTGGAATGAAGCAAGCGCTGGCAGGGACGTGTGGAAGGGAAGTATGGCACCGCGACGCAGCATCTCATTCCCTCGAGGAACCATGGTTACATACTTACCTGAGACGTTCCCCTTCGGGAACTCGAGCTGTGTCGGAAACGCTAGGTGAACGCGACTGCCCACGCCGCCAGACTTCTAAGTCTCTGCCTAGTGTGGAAGACTGCACAGCTAGGGCGAGAGAACAGAAGAGCCAGGATTGGCTCGCATGTCTAGGTCATAGAACCTGACGAAGGTCAGGGGCGTGGACCATGCCGCGGCGTCGCAGATGTCCTGCATGGCGACACCTTGCCAGGAAGGCCTCAGAGACCGCCACACTTCTAGTAGTGTGAGCCCTGACCCAAGCTTCTGCTGGTCTGAATCGTACTGGAGGCCTCATCCTCAGCGCAGACATGGAGGAAACGTGTAACGAGGGGGTGTCTGCCCACTGACTGGCCACCAAGAGGGGTGTGGTAGGCCGCAATGGCCGCCACAAAGCCCTCTAGGTTGGAGTGGGTCAACCCTGCGGAGAAATGGGCCTGCACGAACTCCAGCACTGTACCAACCGAGCAGTTAACTGGGTCGAGCTGGCGGTCTCCACACCAAGAAATGAAAGTTTCCACTTCAAGGCATACAGTTTCCTTGTGGAGGTAGCTCTGGATTGGAGGATGGTCTCAATTACCTCGGTTGAGAGACCGGAAGCTATAAGTTGTGCCTCTTCAGAGGCCACACCCACAGCTTCCACTGCTCCGGGCGGGGGTGCGGCCTCCGCCTGTGAGAGGAGATCTCTTCTGACGGGAATCTCCCACGGAGCGCCGTCGAGGAGAGAAATCAGGTCCGAGAACCATACTCGGCCCGGCCAGAACGGGGCTCCACCGTCCCGGCGCACTCTCTCCAGAACTCCTGGGAGCAGAGCAATCAGGGGAAAGGCGTACAAACGAAGCCTTTGCTATGTCTGTACCATGGCATCCAGCCCCAGAGGAGCTAGATGACTCAGAGAGAACCAGAGAGGACAGTTTGATGTCATGCGAGTCACAAACAAGTCCACCTGGGCCTGACCAAAAACTCTCCATATCTGCTTCACCACCAACAGCCCTGGGGTGAAGCATCCATTCCCCGGGCCTCGGCCCCTGCCTCGAAAGGATGTCTGCTCCCAAATTGAGATGCCCAGGAATGTGAACTGCTCTCAGCGAGATGAGTTTGCCCTGGGACCACACAAGGATCTGGTACGCTAGTCTGTACAAACGGCGTGAGCGCAGACCTCCCTGGTGGTTGATGTAAGAGACCACCGCTGTGTTGTCGATGCGCACCAACACATGGTGACCTCTTACGTCTGGGAGAAAGTGCATGAAGCACGGCCCGCATCTCCAGGCAGTTGATGTGCCACGTGAGATGACGACCACTCCACAGACCGTGGGCAGGGTGGCCACTCATGACCGCACCCTGACCGGTGAGGGATGCGTCCGTCGCTAGCGTTACGCGGCGACAAGGAGCTCCCAGCACCGGGCCCTGAGCCAAGAACCAAGGTTTCCTCCACATGTCCAAGGCACGTAGGCATCGCCGCATGACCTTAATCATGCGAAGCGGGTTTCCCCTCGGGGAGAACCCCCTGTTCTTGTGCCACCACTGTAGGGGTCTCATGTACAGCAGGCCAAAAGGTCTCATGTTGGACTCAGCTGCCATCAGACCCAGCAGTCTCGGAAACTGCTTGACAGTGAGTGACCGGACTTCTCTTACTCTCGCGACTGAGTTGAGGATCGACTCAATCCGAGGAGGAGACATACATGCCTGCATCGTGGTCACATCCCACACCACGCCTGGATAAGTGGTCTTCTGTAATGGAGAAAGCACATTTTTCTTGGCGTTTAGTCTTAACCCCAATTTTCTGATGTGGGCGAGAACGACATCTTGATGTCGAACCACCATCTGCTCTGACTGAGCTAAATCAACCAATCGTCGATATAGTTTAATATACGGATGCCCTGAAGTCGCAACGGAGCCAGAGCAGCATCCACACACTTAATGAAAGTGCGGGGTGAGAGTGACAGGAAGAACTCAATATTGGTATGCTTCACCCCTGAAAGCAAACCTCAGGAACTTCCTTTGACTGGGAAGGATGGAGACATGGAAGTATCCCCCTTTAGATTGACCGTGACACATCAGTCCTCGGACTTGATCTGAGACACGACCTGTTTGAGTGTGAGCATCTTGAACTTCAGTCGCATGACTGAGCTGTTCAACTGACGCAGATCTAAAATGGGACCCAACCCTCCATCCATGTTTGGAACTATGAAGTACCGGCTGTAGAACACGGACTGCCTTGCATGAGAGGGACCACCTCGATGTCCTCCTTCCTCAAAAGAGTAACTACTTCTTTTCCATGACCAGAGCCTGCTCGGGGCCCACCAGCGGGGGCATAATCCCGTTGAAATGAGGCGGGGGAGAACCAAACTGGATTCTGTAGCCTCTCTCTACAGTGTGCCGGACCCACTGAGACACATTTGCAGTAGGTTCCCACGCTGCCCAAACGTCTCCTAAAGGTATCAGTCGCTCGAGACTGATCTTCTGGTTAATACGATCATCCAGCTCGTGCCCTGTAACAGGCGAACCGGCAGGACAACCGGACCCGCTGCTCTAGAGACCTCCGCGAGGTGGCTAGCCTCATTTTAGCCCCGCTACTGTGCCGGCAGTGACTGGGGGGGGGGGGGGGGAGAGGTGTCGCTCGGCGGGAGACCGCTGTCCTGTAACCTCCGCAGGGTTAGCAGCCGCCCTAGGGCACTGAGGCTATACGGACACCGTGTAATGCGGTGTCCCCGCTGCAAACCTCCAGGAGGGGGACTGCCCCCTATTCCTTGCCATTGTGTCAGGGCATTCTTTCGAACTATGAAGTAACGGGCTGTAAACCCGTAACTGCCTTTCATGAGGAGGGACCACATCGATGGCCTCCTTCCTCAACAGAGTGACTACTTCTTGTTCCATGACCAAAGCCTGCTCGGGGCCCACCAGTGTGGGCGTCCTCTCTCTACAGTGTTCAGGACCCACTGAGACACATTTGGCAGTAGTTTCTACGCTGCCAAAAAGTCTACTAAGGGAATCAGTCTCTCGAGACTGATCTCTGGTGTAATGTGTGCAGCCAGGTTGGTGCCCTGTAACGGCAAACCGGCAGGAAACAACCGAATCTGCTGCTCTAGAGACCTCCGCGGAGGTTGCGAGGCTCTTAGCACCGCTACGTTGCTGGGCGGTATCTGAGAGTGGTGCTCGCGGGAGACTGCTGTGCCCTGTAACTCTGGCAGGGTTAGCAGCCGATCTCCTGAGGGCACTGAGGCGAGACGGACACCGTGTAATGCGGTGTAACCCGCTGCATCCCAGAGGGGACTGCCCTCATGAGTCCTGGGCCAGTGGCGTCAGGACTTCTTTGCCGAGGACCTCTTAGTCTTAAGTACGGTCCGTAGATCCGGCTTAGACTTCGAGGCCCCCTACCTAGAGCGTCGCCTCGACCCACTGTCTTGACACGGGGGAGTAGGTGAGGCCACGCTGTGTTTTTCTGTTTTTGTGCATTGCTGATCACCTCGACCTCCTCAGAAGAGGAAGAGAGGTAAACACCTGCTCTCACTCGAGAAAATTTATTTATTTTTTCCGAAGTGCCTCTGTGTATCTAACTTCTCATAGTCAGAAATGCTTCATTTTATTCCTCAGAATTAAACGCAATCAAGCATCCAGACGAGTAAATATGGTCAAGTGTAATAAGATTCACATCAAAAAACGAAATGATGTAATATATGCGCTGCACGCGAGCCACTCGGTCACACAAACAACATCAATCTCCTCAGAAAAAGACGGCCGCATCAGCAAGCTCTCACTCAGAGGGGAAGAACCGCAGCGCGTCTTCCAGCCTCGAGAACGAGCTTCTAGATCTCGGAACCGGTGGAGATATGACGATCCGTCCTTCCACCCTTCCACCAGATCTATGCGATTCCCCAAAATCAGTGCCGCCGTGCCGCCTCAGCAGCAGCGGGACCGCAATATCAAGATCACAGGCATGGACACACTCCTCCGAGCATGCCCGGCGAGAGTGGAGCGCTTCACAGCGGGCTTTTTTTTTTTTTTTCTTCTCGAGAGCCGACTGCGCGAGCTCCGCTCCCCATTAATGCTGCTTCTAATATACGCGTTGCCTCGGCAGCGCGCGAGCCACTCAGTCACACCAACAACATCAATCTCCTCAGAAAAAGATGGCCGCATCAGCAAGCTCTAACTCAGAGGGGGAAGAACCGCAGTGCGGGCTTCCTGCCTCGAGAACGAGCTCTAGATCTAGGGAACACTGGTGGAGATAGGACGAGCCGTCTCCAACCCGTCCACCAGATCATATGCGATTCCCACGAATTCAGTGGCCGCCGTGCCTCAGCAGCAGCGCGACTGCAATCGCAAGATCACAGGCACTGACACACTCCTCGGAGCGTGCCCGGCGAGAGCGGAGCGCTTCACGCGGGCCTTTGTTTTTTTTGCTTTTTTTTTTTTTTTTTTTTTTGAGAGAGCCGACTGCGCGAGCTCCGCTCCCCATTTATGCTGTTGATTATAATATCAGGCATAATATGCTTGTGTAACTGGTGTTTGTGCAACTGGCGAGCTCTCTGACGCCCTCCGTATCAATCTCCTCGGAGAAAGCCAGGCGGAGCGTTTGCGCCCTCTCCCCGGGGGGAATATCCCCCGCATCGCGGGCTTCCGAAACCCCCGAAGCGGGCGCTGGGATCTGGTGGTTAAGGAAATAGATAGGGACGCGTCCGTCTACATTCCCTCCACCGGATCCACACGCGAAAGCCACGAGCACAGCCGCCGCTCAGCCTTGGCGAAAGCGGGGCCGGTGCCGCGAGAAACGCTAGTGAAAGCTCTCTCCTCAAAGAGAGCCCTCTGAGAGCGAAGCAAGGCAGTAACAAACGCTACCAAAACGGCCGTCAGCTCCCCTTTTTTTTCCGAGAGCTGACTCTGCGTGCTTGCTCTCAAGCAGACAACAAACAAACTGTGTGTATCCCCACCCCTAAAGTAACGCGGGCAGGGAAGAACACACAGCCTGAACGCTGCCTGCCCTCGCCTTAGTGTCTGGTTTTGTCTTGCTTTAGATCTCGTGACAGACAACACTAAATAAGACACACAAACAGATATCAGACTGACACACAAACAAGAGCGCTTGCTGAATGACACAGCTGACGCTGTCTCAAAAAAAAACCAGCCTTGCTTTATAAGCTTCCTTGTCATACGTCACCCGCCGTGATGTCTCGCCCATCTATTGGTCTGATTACACACGAGGTTCAGAGCCCGTCACGCTGAAGGGCGTTCCCCTAGCGTTTCCGACGCAGCTCGATTTCCTGAAGAGGAACATATGCGGTCATGCAAATCTTTTAGACCAATAATAATAATCTGTGATCGCTTCATTTATGATGCCCATTGCTCACTTTGAGTGAAAGATAGCTGATGTTCACACATCCAGATTGTTGGTAGAGAAACTCTCGTGTTAAGAAACCAGTTTGTTGGTATTTCTGAAGAAGACTTCAAAGATAGCAAGCGAACACAACACAAAGAACTGCCAGTCATGGTTCTGCAACAGTGCTTGTGTACCACTAATGGGTGTGTGTAAGTAGGCTCAATTAAGGTATAAATGTAAATGCAACTCATTTTCTAATAGCAGAGAAAGGTCAGTTCATCTCCACTCGGCTTGGATTTCTGTGGATGTGTTGGATCATTTCCGTGTTCTCCTTGAGAATTAACAGGAAAGGTTGATTTCTTAAAGTCCTAGAGAGTCCATGGTGGTCAAATATATTGAAAGCATCAGAAAATTAATCCTGGGTCTGCGCCGTCGAGACAACAATGTCCCACCTCAAGGGGTCGTTACAGTGGATATTGGAGAGGCTGATTATGGGAAGGATCAGGAAAAGAAAGAAATGTCATTCTACAATCCGCTGGACCCCGTGCCAAAATATGAATTTTATGCCAAAGACACGTGGGTAGGACATATAAAAAATAAAAACTGACCATCATTGGATGTTCTGCGCAATCCAGTAAGTACATAAGGTCATTTGAATGGACATTATTAACACATAAGTGAGTCAAATTGAATATTGTACACAGATATTATGGTTTATATGGAAATGCTTTTCAGTTTGATGTTGATTCTCTTTATGTTTCTGCCAACAGCCGGACCCTGATGATCTTCCTCCACCACCAGAGGATGTCGGACAGCCCAAAGTAAAGCTTGTTCGCTTTGGATGGTTTTTGGGAGTCATGGTGAGAAATGATCAGTTATAAATCTTTAACATCTCTATTTGTTTCTCCTAAATGTTAAATGGAGAGCTATTGCTTAAGTGTCCTGCTTTTTGGAAAAAGACCCAATGTGTCTCTCTACAAAGAAGAAATCTCAACAACTAATTTGGTTAGAGGTCCTGTTTTCCTCTCTGTTATTCCGCTCTGGATTAGATTGCAGAATCTCATGGCTGATGCTGAACCACTGAATCAGATGTAACTCACTTTTTTGACAAAGAGCCGCCAGATCTCTAGCCATGTGGATTACTTCCTTCTCAAAAGGTAGGCTCTTCAGGCAATCATCCATATAGAAATTCTCTTGATCCTCTTCCGTCTCTCTAACCTGATAAAACATTGCCTGAACATCGGTCATAAAGGCAACTGGCTCCTGACTAAACCTAAAAAGAACTCCGATCAAAGAGCTAGTGATGTTAGGACCCTGTAGTATCTGACTGTTCAAAGAAGTTCCCTTGAATTCTGCCCCACAGTCATATTCAACCCGCAAACTACCTTTACAGGGGTAGTAGACTCCATGATGAGGAATGTACCAAATCTTACCATCATGTCGCTCAAGTTGCTGCTTTGGCACCTCTTCAACATACCCTAGGTCAATCATATTATTGATGAAGTCAGTGTATCCCTGCTGGAATTTCTTCCAGAATTTTCTTCTGTTTAATTCAAGGAGGCGCTGCTTAGCAATGCAGCTATTGTTAGGCATAGTATCTTCCTTGCTCTTGAAAGACAGTTTCAAACTGTAATATCCATCCTTGGAGTTTACAGACTATGTCATACTTTTCATGAACCATCTTCTCTGGACATTTCGTCCTTATCATCATAAGTATTTTCACTGAAATCATGTTGATATTGTTTCTCCAATAGCAATTCCAATCTTTTTACATCAATCCTGTTCACTGTAGTAGTATGGCACCCACTTTGACAACTGCCAATGGAACCATTTATAACCCACCCCAATAGGGTACGAATGGCGTAAGGTCCATCTCCATGACTATTCACAACTTCCCAGGGCTCAAGTAACTTAGAGGCATTGGTACCAATCAATAACTCTACATCTGCTTGAATGTGTGTAATGTAAACAGCATCAAGAAATGGCCACTCAGCTAAGTCCTCCTTTTTGATAATGTTAGCTGATCTCACAGGCATTTTCTTTTGTGTGTAGACTTCTGGTAGCCTATAAAACTCCTCTGCAGCCCAGTGAGGCCTGAAATCTCCTAATTATTTACAACATAGCTTGAGACAGTTGACCTGGGACTCATCGTAAGCAATAAGATTTTTGTCTTTCGTCCATTCAGATTCAACCTTCTCATCAAACTCTCTGAGCAAAATGTAAAAGTACTACCTGTATTCAAAAAAGCATAAGTCTGGATGACTTTGTTGCTCATTGTTGACTGGAAGTATAGGAAGGATGCCATTGTTATTATTGGCCCCTGTATGATTACATGCCTGTGCTAACACAAGTGTGTTGTTTACTGTTGGTACAGTTGGTAGTATCATGATCTCCAGCTGGATTGCCCATGAACTCCACCAGAAGGCACTCCACCCCTGACTCTTGCCACTCTCACAGACTACATTTCCTATAATCCTTTGCCGAACTCATCACCACTGATTGCATTCACCTGTGTCTTTTTACCTCATCAGTCTCACCCTATTTAAAGCTTGTTTTTTATTCATTCAGTGCTGAGTATTGTCTAGCCTGTAGTGTTCCCTAGTTCCCGTGATTTCCTTGTTCCTTGTTGCCTTGCTTTTGACCCTGGACTCTTATCTGGATTATGATTGTTTGCTGCCTGTCCTGACCTTTGCCTTTTTTATTGGGTTATTATTTTGTTTACCCTTGATTATATTTATTTGATGCTGTTTGACCCTGCCTGATTTGACCTCTCTTTGAATAAAGCGGGCATTTGGATCATCAACTTCGTTGCCACGCCTCCTCACGTTACAGGTAGCATCTGGTGATCACTGCCCTTTGAAGTGTATGTGCATAACACTGGGATGCTTGTTATGCCTTGCACACTTCTTGCTTCGATGTCTAACGTGTAGGCAACCAAAGCAGACGGCTTTCTCCTTTAGAAAGTTAACCTTGTCCCGGTGCTTCGTTTTCTCAAACCGTTTACATTGTTTTAAGAATGATTTTGTGAACAAAACAGACAAGTGACAGGGTTACTGGGATTACCTTTAAATTGGCGAGCTGGATGTTCAGAACTTACCATCACTTATTTGACTGTGGGTCTGTCACCATCTACAATGTTAGTAGCAAAGCTGTTTCCTTTAAGCTTGGGCTTTGATAAAGATTGTGGTTTCCATTCTCCCACATCCTTCTGCTTATGGGTTTCTATGGAATATGCTATGGGATATTCCCTTCTCTACATTCTGGATGCATCCAAAGACTGTATCGGAGATGATTTTAACTTGGTGTTCAATGAATGACATGACATTATCAGTTTTCTCTGATTATGTCGTTCCATAAGATCACATTGTAGGGTTGAAAATGATCAAATACTTCTGCTTTCTTGTCCCAAACATATCTTCAGTAGTAAAACGGCCATTTGTAATTCCCGAAACCATTTCAATTATAAATTGTGGCAACTAGTCTTGATTCAACATTAACATTAAAGTGCTACCTATTGCAATACAATATAGTCCTGTAATAGCAACGCTCTAACACATATTTGGCTATTCTAACTGCACTTATTTCCATCGTTGGTATAAGTGGCAGTGGATGTTAATAGACAATAAATGTACAGTATTATACAATCGTGCTGATAATGTTTCTTTAGTCCTTCAGCAATCATACAGCCTGAACCACTGTAGGGAAACCACCAGTACAGCTTGCTGCAGTTTCCTACTTTTCCCTTAGCTTGAATGGAAGTTTTAGAACTACTGTTCACTTGTTGGCTGGCATATCCAGCTCGTATTGTATGTCCGACAATGCATCGCAGCAACCTCTGCATAGTCTTGAAGAGCCGTCACGTTTTCTCCCTTATCCCCTATCAGGTGTCATGTTCACGCAGCTGCAAACAATTTCTTTTGGAAGTCATTTAGTATACCTCTCTAGAACATATAAGCAGTCTCCTTTGTTTTTTGTCTTGTCTTCCACACAAACTGAAAATCTTTCATAAATTAACTGAATTGGTTTTGTATACTACACAACAAGGTTTTGCTAAATTAATACCACAAATTATGAATTAAAAAATAACAAACATTGTTTTGGCCAGTATCCATTGTACTGAATTAATGAATACATAAAACTTACAACATACATGTGACTTGCCCTGATTTGACATTCATGAACACAACTCTTGTCCTGAGAATACAGTTCAACCCTGGTGTTAATATACTGTATGTCTTCATGGCAAACTGTTCAAATAGTTTTCTAGAGTTTACTGCTTCTCAGATGCAAGCAATAATCTCACATGTGCTTCCTCTTTCAGTAGAGATGTCAACAATGTTTCAGATTTGCCAAGATACCAAAGTCTGTCATCAAAGGTCAGAGATGTCAATATGAACTGAACTTCTATCAAAAATCTTATTTGTGTATTTTTCTTTCCTGCATGCTTTGAGGTGTGTGAGCAGGTTTGAGATTCATGAAAAACACTCCAGTAAACTCAGCATCTGTCAACTCAGCATGATCTGTAATCATTTTGTTTATGATGGTGACTTTGGGTGAAGGAGATCTGATCTTCTGATGTTTTTTCATGCTTGTAATGTGGACTAGTTTTATATTAATCTTTTTTTTCTACATGACTGAGTAAGAGTTTTGCTTTTGGCAGACAAAGTCTCTGTTTGACAGATTTATGTGAAGCCAGTTTAATATTTCCAAACAAGATTTCAAAGATAGCATGAGAACACAATACAAATAACCTTCAGACATGGCTATGCAACAATGTATGTGTATGTATAATAATGTATTTGTGGGTGTATGTGAGTAGGCTCAGTTAAGGTATAAAAGAAAATGCAACTCATTTTCTGACAGCAGAGGAAGGTCAGGTCGTGTCCACATGGCTTGCTGGAGCACGCTGTGATAGCCCGATGTGATTTCTCTGGATCTGAGGGATCATTTTGTGATCTTCACAAGGATTAAAGCAGGAAGGGAAGGAAATTCACAGGCAAAAGTCCCAACGAATCCACCATGGCCAGATATATTGCTCGTATCAGAAAATGCATCCCAGGAGTTCAGCATCCAGACAGCAACATCACGTCTCAAGGTGTTACCGTGGATATAGGGGAGGTTGATTACGGGAAAGAGAAGGACAAGGGAAAAATGTCATTCTACAATCCAATGGACCCAGTGCCAAAATATGAATTTTATGCCAAAGACACTTGGTTGGGACGTATAAAAAGCACCAGACCGTCACTGGATGTTCTGCGCAAACCAGTAAGTAAAACTCCATAAGTGGTCATCTCTATAAATGTACTAATTAAGTTCATAAGCAGATACAAGTGAGTCAGAATTGAATACTGCACACCAAGAGTATTGTTTATATGGCAACACTTTTGGTTTTGATGTTGATTCTCTGTATATTCCTGTCAACAGCCGGACCCTGATGATCTACCTCCACCACCAGAGGACGACGGACAGCCCAAAGTCAAGCTTGTTCGCTTTGGATGGGTTCTGGGAGTCATGGTGAGAAAGGAGCAATGATAAATTATTATTTAGCATTATCCATATGCAATTTACTTGAGAATACGTCAAAATAAAGAGTGTATAAATGAAGTCAAATGTATACAGTTGATGGATTCTTTAATCAAAGTCTTAGTTTTGTATTTTCATTTCAGATCCGCTGTATGTTGAACATCTGGGGAGTCATTATGTACCTGCGGCTGCCGTGGATCACGTCTCAAGCTGGAATCAGTGAGTCAGTCCTCCATCTGTCTTATTTAATTCAGTTCATATCCTAAATTCAGTAAGTCACTGGTACATTCTCAAACGACTTTTAAACAGTCAATTTAGTCCTTCCTCAAGGAATTATTTTTAGGCCGTATCAACAGACATTTTAAATATGTGACACTGGACCACAAAACCAGTCATAAGGGTAATTTTTTTTAAATGCGATTAAAAATATTGAAGCTGAATAAATAAGCTTTCCAATGATGTGTGGTTTGTTAGGATAGGTTTTTTTTTTTTTTTTTTTTTTTTTGGAATATGTGGCCGATATACAACGATTGAGAAGTAATCTGAGGGTGCAAAAAAATCAAAATATTGAGAAAATCGCCTTTAAAATTGTCCAAATGAAGTTCTTAGCAATGCATATTACTAATGAAAAATTAAGATTTGATATATTTACAGTAGGAAATTTAGAAAATATCTTCATGGACCATGATCTTTACTTAATATCCTAATGATTTTTAGCATAAAAAAAAAATCGATAATTTTGACCCATACAATATTTTTTTGGCTATTGCTAAAACATACCCCAGCGACTTAAGACTGGTTTTGTGCTCTAGGGTCACAGATGTGCCACAGCAATTCCTTAAATTCTACATTTTTGCTTGCAGTTCTGACCTGCGTCATTATCTTCATGTCTGTCACCATCACAACAATTACAGCAACGTCAGTGTCTGCAATCTCCACCAATGGGAAGGTCTACTCTGGTGAGTGAAATGAATTGTTCACCACAAGAGCAGCCACACATTTTATTGGATTTCATGTTGGTTTTAATCAGAATCATGTCTTGCTTTCCATGAAAAAAATTATAAACATACTCAAAACAAGAAATGTTTACCTGAGAAGTAAAACTGTGGAAGAAATTATTTGTTTTAAACAAATGTAGTGTGCTGTATTTAAAAAAAACAAAAACATGATCTTTCCTCCAGGTGGCACATACTTCATGATCTCTCGGAGTCTGGGTCCGGAGCTCGGAGCGCCCATCGGTTTGCTCTTTGCGTTCGCCAACGCTCTCGCCTGTTCGCTCAACACAGTGGGGTTCGCCGAGACCGTCAGAGATGTTCTTAAAGTGAGACACACTCACAAATAAATTTAATTATTGTCAGGTTGTGGGAATTTCAGGGAGCTTCTTGTAAAATAAATTCCATACAAGCACTTTCAATATTGATGAGGGACACACTGTACATACTTTCTATGAAGACACACGAAGATGTCTTTTGGTGATATTCACTCTAATGGTTCTATTTGTCTGTTTTAGAAAGCACAGTTGTTAATATGGTTTTCTCTTTTCAGGACAATAGCGCTCAGATGGTGGACGATGTCAATGATGTGAGGATCATTGGGACGATTACTCTCATCCTCCTCCTCTGCATCACATTTGCTGGTATGGCTTGGGAGGCAAAGGTAAGGTCCTCTGCTTTGGTTTTTGCTCATTTCCCAGTACTGTCTCGCTTGACGGCATAGCTGCCATTGTTCTTCTTGGTTTTCACACCACCACAGGCTCAGGTCCTGTTCTTCATCGCACTCTTGCTCTCCTTAGTTAATTATTTTGTGGGGACGGTCATTCCCCCCAGCATAGAGAAGCAGGCTGTGGGATTTTTCGGCTACCGCGGTGAGTACACGAGGTCCTGATCTAATGCGGCCTCAAATGCATCCAATAAACTCCTGTTTATAAGTTATGGAGTCAATATTTTGTCCTGCTACAACAAAACAAATTAATGTGGAAGATCAGTTCCTCCATAAAGAAAAAAAATAAACATACTTTGATAAATCATAATTATGACATAAGTGAATATGATGACATTAAGTCAGAATTATGAAATAAAAATGCATAATTATTACATTAACATATTTATATATTAATATGACATGATTTAGACTTTTTCCTCATAATTATGACTTTTTTTGTACATTTTTACTTCTCATGATTGACTTTTTAATTGACGTATTGCACCGTGTTAATCCTAATAATTACTGATCTGTCTTGATTTTCAATTTCTTCACAAATTATAACTTTTTATCTCATAATTATCATTTTGCCATAATTTTGATTTGTTAACTTTTTAAATCTACCTTAGTATGCAAGTCTACGTAGCTCATCATTTGACTTTTTTCACATTAATGTCCTCAGAATGTTACCTTTTATATCTGAAACGACTTAGTATCAATTTGGAAGTTATCCAAATAAAAATGTAAGATTGACTTCTCAAGTATATTTTTTTCTTCACCAATTATCTTTACCAATTTTGACTAGTATGTCGTAATGTTTTTTCCTAATTTTGACTTTTATCCACCAACAATTATTCAAATGCTTACTTTTTCATCCTTATTATGACGTCGGATCATGATTTTGCCTTTTACCACATAAAAGTGTCATAATTGACTTAGTATGTCATAATTTATTTTCTCATAATTTATCTTTACCTCAATTTTGACTTAGTATGTCATAATTTATTTTTATCTCATAATTTATCTTTACCTCAATATTGACTTAGTATGTCATAATTTATTTTCTCATAACTTACCTTTACCTCAATTTTCACTTAGTATGTCATAATTTCTTTTTATCTCATAATTTACATTTACCTCAATTTTCACTTAGTATGTCATAATTTCTTTTTATCTCATAATTTACATTTACCTCAATTTTCACTTAGTATGTCATAATTTCTTTTTATCTCATAATTTATCTTTACCTCAATTTTGACTTAGTATGTCATAATTTATTTTCTCATAATTTATCTTTACCTCAATTTTGACTTAGTATGTCGTAAATTCTTTTTATCTCATAATTTATCTTTACCTCAATTTTGACTTAGTATGTCATAATTTCTTTTTATCTCATAATTTACCTTTACCTCAATTTTCACTTAGTATGTCGTAAATTCTTTTTATTAATACTACCTTTACCTCAATTTTCACTTAGTATGTCGTAATTTCTTTTTATCTCATAATTTACCTTTACCTCAATTTTCACTTAGTATGTCATAATTTCTTTTTATCTCATAATTTTGACTTTTTATCCCATAATTATGACTGACATTATCAAGTGATGGTAGTCCACCAGCATTTGGTAAAGCAACAGCCAAACCTAACCAGCTTTTTTCCCCCCAAAGCTGATATTTTCGTGGATAATCTGCTGCCTTCCTTCCGAGGCAAAGATGGATCTTTCTTCAGGATGTTTTCCATCTTCTTCCCTTCTGCCACAGGAATTCTCTCTGGAGTCAACATCTGTGGAGATCTCAAGGTAATCTTGCTGTTTTGTGCTTAAGTTGATGTGCCTTTCAAACGCTACAGAAATTACAAGCATGTCTGTGTTATTCCAGGATCCATCGGGTGGGATTCCTAAAGGGACTCTGCAGGCCATATTCTGGACCACATTGAGCTATTTATTGATCTCAGTAACAGTTGGTGAGATTAGACATTAGAGGTCTGATATCAATGATATCAATGCTGATATCTTACAGTGTGACTGATACAATATCATACTATTTTAAGAAAAAGTGAAACACGTAATTGAACTTTATAAAAAAATAATTGATTTATACATTTTGGCTCCCAGAACATTTTGGGAATGTTAAATATTTTTTATTTAGTTTTTTTTAAGACAGAATGTTTCTGCAGAAAATACCATATGGGAACGGGAATGTTATATGAGAATGTTAGCTTCCAATTATTGACCACTTTTCCGACACCATCAGCCAAACAGAGTAATGCCAATGCCAATAATTCAAATATACAAAACAACTACTACTATTAGACATAGTTATCACAACCTTTCATATCTTAAACTCTTATGAAATAAAATGTGCATTTTATTAATAAACTGCTCACTAAGGCACTTCCCTCTCTTCTCCCTCAGCTGCAACTGTTATAAGAGACGCTTCTGGTAGTCTGAACGATAGTTTAGCACTCAATTCTTCAATCCCCTGCAGTGGTTTGGCCTGTAAATTAGGCTGGGATTTTGACCACTGTGAGCAGAACAGCACATGTAGCTTTGGACTGGCAAACCATTTCCAGGTGAGCACATCGGCCCTGTTAGCAAAAAGACAATTTTCACAATTTGTGAATTCTGACTGCTGGAAAATGGGAGTAGATTTTGCATTCATATCAATGTGTTTGGCATGATGACTTCATTCCATCAAACCCATCGAACCCATGACCTTGACATTGCTAGCGATGTGCCTTTCTAACCCAATACTTAAAGCTACAGAAATGTGCCTCAAAATAGTATATTTTAGCTTTTGGATAAATTTTTTCTCCAGATTCTTGCCACAGTTTCAGGATCTGGCCATTTGATCACCATCGGGATCTTTGCCGCCACATTGTCATCAGCGCTGGGTTTCTTGGTGTCTGCTCCAAAAATTTTCCAGGTAGATGGTGTGGCTGTTCTGAGGATAATGTTAGTTATTCAACATACATTTGACTGTAATATTTTGTGTGTTTTTGTCACAGTGTTTGTGTAAGGATAACATCTACCCCTACATCGGCTTCTTCGGAAAAGGTTACGGGAAAAACAACGAGCCTCTGCGAGGCTACATGCTCATGTTCATCATCGCTTTGGCTTTCATCCTCATCGGTGAGTCCTGGATCTCCACCAGCACCGTTTCTCTCTGCGGACGCTTTAACGTTTGGTGTCATGTTGATCTTTCCAGGTGACCTGAACACAATCGCTCCTCTGATCTCCAACTTCTTCCTCTGCTCTTACGGCCTCATCAACTTCAGCTGCTTCCACGCATCAGTCACCAAATCACCCGGTGAGAACCTGATTATCATTCTGTAATTCAGACCATCTTCGGTGTCTAATAATCCTGTTTATCATCTCTCGCAGGTTGGCGGCCACAGTATCGTTACTTCAGTCCATGGACGTCTCTGTTTTCTGCATTCTTGTCATTCGTCCTCATGTTTTTGTTCACGTGGTGGGCCGCTCTCATCACATTTGCTATCGTTCTCTGTCTCTTAGGCTACGTCACCTATAAAAAACCTCGTGAGTAATTGATGCAGATTATAACCAAATTGAAAAAAATGATTGTGAGATGTGAATGTACTGACTGTTGTCTTATCTGATCGTGTGTCCAGATGTGAACTGGGGCACATCTTATCAGGCGGGTTTCTACAACATGGCTTTGTCCTTCTCGATGTCTCTGACTGCTGTTGAAGACCATGTCAAAAACTTCAGGTAAGACTTTTTACCAAACTGACCGTCTCAGCTCACAATACACCAGCCACTCATGTATAAACTCTCTCTCAGGCCTCAGTGTCTCGTTCTGACCGGCCCTCCGAACGTTCGTCCTGCTCTGGTGGACTTTGTGGGAACTTTCACCAAGAACATCAGCCTGATGATCTGCGGGAACATTATCATGGTACACAACATTCATCTTATTCAGATAAACTGACAATTTAATGCTTCCTTGCTAAATAAAATAACTTATTTCTTTAGAAACTTGAGATATGAAGGCAGTTATCGCTCTCTTATGCTTTCAGGAGGACGAGAAGTCCATTTTTCCGCAGCATAGCACCGATATGCTGGTGGACTGGCTCAATCAGAGGAAAGTTCGCTCTTTCTTCACGTCCTTCACCGCTGACAGTCTGAAAGAGGGCGCACATCATCTCATGCAGGTATGATCGTCGCTAGCTTCAGATCTGTTTCTTCTCATCTCATACGTCTCACAGAGTCTTTGCTCTCCTCGTCAATCGTCTTTCTAGGCTTCAGGTCTCGGTAAACTGAAACCCAACACTGTGGTTTTGGGATACAAGATGGACTGGCAGGAATGTAAACCGCAGAGCTTACAGGACTACGTAAACACCATCAGGTCAGCTGCTGTTTTTGTTCACAATTATCAGAGAATCGGTTGCGTTTCTTCTTTGTATTTTGACGTTGTTGCATGTTTCTCGTTCAGCGACACATTCGACTCCAGCTACGGCATCGCGATTCTGAGAATGATGGACGGATTGGACGTAATGGATGATTTGCACAGTGCAGGTGTGTGTTTTATACAGTATGACGACTTAAAAAAATGGGTCAACACTGCAGTTTGAGTCGTAAAATTAAGTCCGATGTGGGTTTGTTGTGTCTGAAGTCAGATCATCTGCAATTGACAACCCGACATTTAACTCAGACGAAGTCCCGCAGTGTGAAAAGGACGAGACGGACCGGAATTCAGGTCAGACACACATCCAAAGTTATTTTCTGTGCTCATAAATGTAAATGGACAAACACTGAGAACATTAAATCATCATAAAACAATAGAATATCAAATACTATCAACACTTGATGTCATCACTCAATCAGCCAATCAGAATGCTTCAATTATAATAACAAAGCTGTATAGTTTCAATCAAGCTTCATTTGATTTGACGATCTGACCGCTGACCACATAAAGCTCCTTTTTTGTCTGCTCATCCAGATGTTTCTGACGATGGCTCAAATGAGCAGCTCAGATCAGTGTTTCAGACGAAACAGGGCAGGAAAAGCATCGACATTTACTGGATCTCTGACGATGGAGGTGAGACACAGCTGCCTTGAAAGTAATTTCCATATTTGATTTCTCACTTTGAAACACCATTGTTTCTCTCTCAGGTCTGACTCTTCTAGTCCCATATTTGCTGACCAGAAGAAACCGCTGGAAAAAGAGCAAACTCAGAGTGTTTATCTTAGGAAGCCGAGAAACCATAGAGGACGACCGTAAAGAGTCAGTTGATCATTATTTTTATAACTACATTTCTAGTTTTGAAGTGTAGAAACATTGTTTCTTTAAACCTGTTTGTCTTTGCAGCATGAAGATGCTGTTAAAGAGATTCCGGCTGGAGATTGAGGACATCGTTGTGATAACAGACGTGGATAAACCTCCTCTAGCTAAAAAGTGAGAAACACACTCATAAACACGAATTCAAAAACATGCAGGTTTGTAGTAGCTTTCATGGTTTTCTTCCTCTCTGGTCCTGTAGTTTGCAGCGGTACGAGGAATCCATCGCCCCCTTCAGGCTGAGTGAAGAACAGGCTGGAGGAGACGTAGAGGAGCTCAAGAGACTGAGTCCATGGAAAGTGTCGGACAAAGACCTGGAGGCCATAAAACCAAAGGTACGTGTGCTAGTATGTGGCATTTTGAACATAAGTAAAGCTGCTCAGTGTTAAAGCAATAATGCATTATAGACAACAGTTTGTTTCTGTGAAAGTGCTTTGAAATAATGTGTACATTAACAAATAAATTTGACTCGAGTATAATCATCAGTCTCTCTATTAAACTGTCTTTTATTTTCAGGTACAGAGGACGGTGAGACTAAACGAGATCATCAAGAAGAACTCAATTCACGCTGCTCTGGTTGTAATGTGAGTACAGATCAGAGTTATTATTTTTAACTAGAACCACAATAAAATCACTACGTGCAATACAATAAACATTAATTGAAATAAATAATATAAACATTTGATTTCAGCTACTTGCAAATTCAACATTTCTCATTTTCGATTAGTTGCAGTAACAAAACGGCAAAACTAACTTCAACCTAACTTAAATGCTATAAAGACATTTTTAAAAAGATTGCAATGATAAAAAGCAACTAAATTATGAAAACGAAAAAAGAGAACATGTAAAACTAAAATGTAATTCATATTATTAACTAAAACTGTAATAGTTTATCAATAATAGTAAAATAAAACTATGGTTAGATTAGAGTTGTTTTTCCTGTTCAGCCAATACGCAAATGACAAATGAGTGACATCACAAGCAATTTGTCATAATTTTGGCTTCTCAACTCTCTTAATATACGTACTTCAGTCAACAAAGCCGGATGACCAGTCGACAAAATCTAAACTAAATAAAACCGTTAATTCTTAACCCCTTAACTGTCACCGTCCCACCTGTGGGACGCTTGGCGCTCTTTTTTGTTGTTGTTGTCCTTTTCCTCTATCAAATCTTTTAGTAATAATCATAAATCATATATCATTTGAAAGCTAAGAAGCCCAAGATTCATCCTGTGAAAACCATTTTGAAATCGGACATTGCGTTACCATGGAAATGGTACTTTAAAATCTTTTGGCGGTCTCCTCCCCCTTAGTGGGCGGTGTCAAGTGTCATATTACAAAATGCATTACGGTCTTTTAGAATAAAACCTTTTTATAATCTTGACAAAAACATATCATTGGAAAGGTGCGAGTCTCAGGATTCCATATTTGGTGGTTATTTTGAGATAGACGTAAATTGAAAGAGGAAATTAGATATTTGTGACAGAAAAGTGATAAAAAAAATCAATCGAATTGGATGGCACCCGGGGCGTAAAATTAGTGTTAATCCCTAATAAAATTTCCTCACGGACCCTCAATTTTTTTTTCATACAACTTAAAATGGAACATAAACTAGTGACACAAGGCTTAATTTTATACAATTTTAGAGTTAAAACCGTATGTAAAATATTATTATATATAAAATATTTATATGTGCATTCTTTACAGTAACATTTAAACATATAACTTTTAGATACTTTAATTTTTTAAAACATTCACTTTTGCGATAATTGCTGATTTCTCCTATGTCGGTATCCCAAAGTGTGTCATAATTACACAAAACTTAAGTTTGGATAGACAAGGCATGTATTAAAAAAAATGGGGGTGACAGTAAGGGGAAAGTTAAGAAAAAGGTTCAAAGGACGAACAAATGAACTTAGCTCAATTATGGGTTTCAGACTTACTATTCTGTCGTTAATGAATAACTACATAGGAATAAATGACTAATGCACTAATAACATTCTAGTAGCTACTATTAACTAACAAGAAATTCTGATTAATGATTTAGTAAGTAATAGCGCTCAGTTGAAAATGGTAGTTCACTATTAGCTAATCAGTAACTACTATATTTTTTTCATATATCCCGGAAAACTACTAAGAGCTACTATACAGGTTCATAATTAATGTGAATGATGCATAATGTATAATTAATTCTAAAGTGACGATCATGGTAACCCACTAGTAATGACTCAAATATTACAAAATCCTTCTAAAGGAACTACTGATTATTTGGACCAGTATTCTAAAGTGCGAAGCATGATACCTCCCTAAAAATTGCTGAGGTCATATGTAAGCTTTGAGATATTGCTAAGGTCGTTATAGAATGACTAAGTGTTACCAAATCGGAATTACGATACAGAATCTTAGAAAACCTCAAAAGCTACAATGCATTTCAGTACTGACTTGGGAGTAGCGTGTTATTCACATTAGAATACTGTCCAAAAGTTAGTATGCCTGAAGAATCACTAGTGGGTCTGACATTAACTTTAGAAGTAATTCTTACTTATGCAATCATATGAATATGAATGTTACAGTAGTTCTTGTGGTTCTGGGGAGGGTAGGAAAAATAGTAGTTCCTGAAACAAAGTGAAATAGCCTTAGATTAAGCACTATTTTTTAACTGGTTCATAATCAGAGGTATTGTTAGTTAGTAGAGTGATAATAGTGGTACACATGGTTTGTGCAGATATCAGTTTAATGCACGGAAACATGTACTCTAAAGTGTTACCCAATTAATTTGGCGTTCGTAAGTATCAATTTTTCGAATAATAAGCTTCCATTGATGAGGGTATGTTAGGAGGTGGACAAATTTGGCGAAGAACATATATTGAAAATTCGGAATCTGAGGGCGCGAAAAAAAATCAAAATATTGAGAAAATCGCCTTTAAAATTGTCCAAATGAAGTTTTTAGCAATGCATATTACTAATCAAACATTAAGTTTTGATATATTTATGGTAGGAAATTTACAAAATATCTTCATGGAACATGATTTTAATATCCTAATGATTTTCGGCATAAAAGAAAAATCTATAATTTTGACCCATACAATGTATTTTTGGCTATGGCTACAAATATACCCCAGCGACTTAACACTGCTTTTGTGCTCCTGGGTCACAATTGCCTTTAAAACTGATTAACCATTTAGCGAAGGGTGAAGGGTGTGTGGGTTTGTGTGTGTGTGTGTGTGTGTCAGTTCTCTTCCAGTCCCTGATGTCACCTGTCCCAGTTCTCTCTATATGTCCTGGCTGGACGCGCTGAGCTGCGGCATCCACTGTCCCGTCCTGCTCATACGAGGAAACCAGCAGAACGTCATGACCTTCTACTGCCAGTGAATGTGACAGCTCATCATTAAACACATCTCTTACTGCATGTAAATCTGCTGTCAGTTTCAGTGATGTAAAATGTTGAACTGAGACGAACTGCGTAATCCTCTCATGCAATGACTGTGGATGTATGTTTAATGCACATTATGTCTGTATAACTGATGATACAGGTTAACCATTTGGCTAGAAAGGATAGAATAGAAATGTGGAAGCACTTTGTCTCTGATCTCTGGACCTTCATTTCAGGGTTGAGGTTTCATGAAATTCAAACAAGACACAATTAAAAATATGATCAAATAAGTTTATTCGTTCTTGCTTTGTAAAATTACATTTCATTGACCAAAACATTATAATGAATAATTTAGAAAGTTACATTTTGACTGCATATACATACTAAGATTATTATGAATTACAAGTGTTTTGATCTGCTTTTCAATGTGAAAAAATACAATTTAGCACAATGACGAACATCTCATCCTTCACTGATTGTCTCATTACACCAAGTATAAAAACAGCTGTTCAATCACAATAAAAGAAAATGAAACATCACAGCATATGCAGAATACATTACAGCTGAAATAAACACCGATTTCATGGAGTGTTTGTATGTTAATGTGTGCAGATGCCCCTTCTCAAAGCTCAAAAATAGTGATAGAAAATTAAGAAATAAAAATATGAATCATTAACACGATAAACTAATTTAAATGTTTTTTGTTCCCCATTATAATTATTTTCAGCAACTTCCCTTTCACCATACAACAGCATAACACAGACATGAATTCACAACAAAAAGAAAAAAATAGAAATGCAAGAATACATAGAACGAGCTAAATGAGCCAAAAGAATAAGACAAAACATTCAACTGAAGACTTAATATATTATGCAGGTACATTTACAGTGGCCTCAAATATAGTTAGAGTCATAGTTAAAATATCAGAAACAAGTGTGACAGGTGTCCAGATATGTTTTGGGGCTGCTGTACTTTATTTGAGATATTTTTAATGCAAAACAACAAACACAATCCATGAACTGCACATGTTTTCTGAAATCTTAAGTTATGAAGAGGGGATTAAGTTTAGAGAGGCAATTTTGGATGTATCTTTCTCTTTACTCCATAATCAGAAAATACCATCAACAGCCAGAAAAAAATTACAATTTCAATGTTGTGTATTATCAGATGAATGATATATGAACAAACCCCTTTATAAAAAATGAATATGAACAAGAATAAAACTGTAAAATATGAGGTTAGTTGGTGATACTACATACGTTAAAGTGCAATAATAAAATCAGACTCGTCTATAAAAACTTTCAGAATATAGACAGGAATAAAAATGTGAAATTGAGAATGCGATAAAAATGAAAGATATATACTCATTTGGAGAAAATGGCCTTTAAATATATGCACTGCAATTGAAATCTACAGACATAAATGTGACCCCAAGACCAGTCATAAGATGTTATGTCCCGGACGATGAAATAAAGAAGCTTTCCATGATATGATAGTTTTGTAGATCTAGGACAATATTTGGCTGAGATACAACTATTTGGAACATCGGGCATTGAGTCAGGCCAAAAAAAACATCTAAATATGAGGAAAATCCTCTTTTTTAAGTTGTCCAAATGAAGTTCTTAGCAATGCATATTACTAATCAAAAATTCAAAAGTTTATAATTACAGTAGGCACTGAATAAATATCTTGAAGAAACATGATCTTTACTTAATATCCCAATGATTTTTTGGCATAAAAGAAAAATCTATAATTTTGACCCATACAATGTATTTTGGCTATTGCTTCAAATATACCCCAGCGACTTAAGACTGGTTTTGTGCCCCAGGGTCACAAATAAACTGCAATAATAAAACTCAGGCAAAAAATATGAACAAATCTTCGGAATGTAAGTGCCGAGATAGAAACTCTTTTTGAGAAATTGGCCTTTAAAGACATGGATTGAAACTGAAATCTACAGACACAAATAAAGAAAGTGCAAATAAGCACTGAAGTGTATTTTGAATGTTTTCCGTCCACTATTCTGAACCATGAAACAAGCCAAAATAGCTTTCCTTTAGTGTCTCGCCTTAAAGAGCCGGATAAGTGAGTAAACTGCGTGGCTGTATCACTGGCAGTAGAAGGTCATGACGTTCTGCTGGTTTCCTCGTATGAGCAGGACGGGACAGTGGATGCCGTAGCTCAGTGTGTCCAGCCAGGACATATAGAGAGAACTGGGACAATCTGCCTGCGCTACGGGGAGAGACCTAAAACACACACACACACAGGTTTATCAATAATTAACAGGTGTGTTTGCCCTCAAATTATGATTCTTACATTTAAAACGTAAATGATTCATGAAGCTCCAATATTATCAGATTGTGCTTTGTGTATGAATTACATATTGACCAGCAGCCAGTAATAGTTAATGATATTACAGTCAATACTCACACTAGAACCAGTGCGGCGTACTTCGAATTCCTCCGTATGATTTCATTCAGCCGCACTTTCTTCTCCGACTGTCAAAGGAAGAAAGAAACCTTGAGCTGGCGAGTACTGTAACTGGACATTGAGGTCAAACACACACACAGACACACACACACACAACACACACACACCTTGGGTCTCAGTGTGTCCATCTCTTTGTCCGTGACTTTCCACGTAAACTCTGTCCTCTGCTGCTGCGCCGTTCTCTCGTCCAGCTGTCCCTCATTCAGCCTGAAGGGGGCGAGTTCCATGACAAAGACGATCTGTTACTACATTTGGGTGTTATTACCAGAGCACATCACTTTCTTTGCTTCAAATTGATTACACATTAATTACCCATCTGGGCTAAACGTACTTTTTGGCGAGTGGTGACCTTTCGCTGTCCGTCACCACGATGACATCGTGAACGTCCAGCCGGAAACGCTGGAGCAAAGTCATCATTCTGAACAAGATAAGAGATTTTATTAATAAAATAATAAATACTCAGGAACAGTACCGTAACTGACAGCTTTCATGTGAATTTTCGAAATACTTGCGATACAAAATGCTCTTCGCTTTTAAAATTACGCTTTGAATTCTAAAGGAACTGGGATTTATGTAGCTAATGGAATTGTTGGCTGATTCTAATAATTTTGATGATTCAGATTATGCCCTATTGATTCAGATGATTAGAATGATTCTTTTAATGATTCGGATAACTCTCCTGATTCTGATTTTTCTAATAAGTGATGGTTTGAAGATTCAGATGAGTCTGAATTCGATGATTCTGTTCATTTAAACAGTTACGATTTTCGGTCAAATATAATATTAATGATTCGAATGATCCTGAAATAATTAGATCTAAAGTTCTTGAATCTGATTATTCCAATGATTACACCGCAAGAGATCATTTGATCTTGGGGGAATTTGACAGAAATGCTTTATAGAGTTCATATAGAGATCTGATTTTATCTAGGCGAATCTGAGCACACTTTGAGACATTAGTGAGATGCTTTTTGGAGACTTTTTTTCGAAGGAGAAACATTAGAACGTTTCTCAATTTAATTCAATTGCTGTCTAGAAGGAATGTGAGATATTCAAATCTCTTCTGCCACTTTCTCTTTCATATAGGCCATGATTCAGATAGTTCAGATGATTCAAATGATTCGCGAGTCTCACTCCTTGCGGTCGTTCTCCATGGTTTGCTGGTCTCCAATGATGAAGACTCTGACTTTGCTCCGTCTCCAGCGTTTCCTTCTGGTCAACAAGTATGGCACTAGCAGAGTCAAACCTGAGACAAAGAGAGGGAGACTTTAAGGACGTTAACCGCATTACTCAACTGTTTAGTGTTAACTGGCGGGTTATCAGACACAAATTATGACGATTGAAGCCTTGTAATGATTACAGTCCACATCTGACCTCCGTCGTCAGAGATCCAGTACACGTCGATGGTCTTCTTCCCTTGTTTGCTCTGGAACACGGTTTTGATCTGATCGTTCGCCGTGTTCTTTGTGTTGTCGACATCTAAAAGGACAGAAGTAGATGAAAGGAGGAGCGAGATAAGGTTGAAGAACAAAGAGAGGACGCATCGATCGTTTTATTCACCTGAGTCAGCGTCTGAAATCTGATCGTCAGACTCTATGGCCTCGTCCACCTCAAAAGCCTGGTTGACTGTCAAACACACAGGAAAGCGTTACTGAAATTGTTCAATGATTGTACGAGACATACACACACACAGACGAACACAACATACCCTCAGTCTCTAACTCGTCTCGGATGTCCAGTCCGTCCATCATGCGGAGAACACACACGCCGTGGTTGGAGTCAAAAGCATCACTGAGACCAAACAAATATACTCTATTTTAGCTTCTAGTTGAGTGAATTTCACAAAAAACATGTCCAGGTCACATATCAAGGCCAAATTCAGGTTACAATAATTTACATAAAGACAATTGTGCATGTTTTCCCTCCAAAATTCAAATTTTCCCAGCAAATCTTCACATTTCCTCCTCCAATTTTCACATTCCGTCCCAAATTTCCATATTTTCCGTAAAAAAATTCCAAATTTTCCCTTCCAAATTCTCATTCTCAATGGAGATTCTCTTTAGAAAACGTTACTTTATCATGCTGTTTTATAATTATTAATATTATTAAAAACAGCATAAGTTAAAGTAGTATAACAGACACGTTCATGGTGTATAAACACTTTAATAAATGTTAAAGAATGTTTGTTTCTGCATTACACTCAAGAGAATGAGATTAGGCTTTCCCGTCTTTCTCTACAGATCTCTGGAGTTGAGAGGTTCTTTTCACTCACTATATGGTGTTGATATAGTCCTCTATGCCTTTACTGCTGCTTTCATGCCAGTTCATTTTGAATCCCATCACCAGTATATTCGGCTTCAACTTCCCCAAACCAGAAGCCTTGAGATGGGGGAAAAAAAATCATATTTTATACATTAAACAAACTCATTAGAGAAAAAAACTGCAACAAACAGCACAGAGATTAAAAATCAGCCATGCTTTATGCATGAAACAAGCAGTCATTCTGTGCAACGTACAAAAACATTTTAAAGTACAGTAATCGTCCCACTGAATTGAATGCAATAATTCATGCGAAAAGCGATTTGCACAGTGATGTGTACTCATGTTCCATCACTGAAGCATTGTGGCGTTTGTAACCTGCAGAAGATGCCGGGCTCCTTCTCTCAGACCGGATGCCTTGAAAGACGTGTAGAAGGAACGAACCTTCCTCTGATTGAGCCACTTTATCATGTCATTAGAATTGCGCTGAGACACTGACTTCTCATCATCCTAAAAACAATCAGAACCATTTTTTACTTTTTTTTTTTTTTTTGGTCTTTTGAGGACAGAACTGTCTCCTTGAGAAGGAAAAAAAAAAAAAAAATGGCAAATACGTTATTCAGCTGGTTCTTACCATGAGAATGTCGCCACAAATCATCAAACTGACATTTTTAGTGAAAGAGCCCACAAAGTCCACCAGCGCTGGACGCAGAGTCGGAGGACCCGTCAGAACCAGACACTGAGGCCTGATGAGACGAAACCAACGAGTGAATATATGGACCTCGACTATCGGTTATCAGTATTAACTTGCCCTTTTGTGATTAAAATGATTTCTGCATTAAGATCAATGCACACAAAGCATTTTGATAACATGCACTGATGAACCATTCACAATAAAACCAGGAACATGAATAAAAAACGGATTGTGCTGTAAAAACAGAGCTGACCTGTAGTTTTTGACGTGATCTTCGACTCCTGCTAGAGACACGGAGTAGGACAGAGCCATGTTGTAGGTACTGGCCTGGACAGACGAACCCCAGTTCACCTCTTGAACGACACAAAAGCATTCAGACATCCTGGTCATTTTATTTAAAGCATACCATTCAGTGCGATCATTATTCTGAAGGGTCAGCATCTCACCGGGTTTCTTATAGATGACGTAGCCGAATAAGAAGATGATTAAACCGAAAGCAATGAGCGCCGCCCACCAGGTGAGCAGGAACATCAGTACCACAGAAATAACGGCACCAAACAAACCCGTCCAGGGGCTGAAATACCGAAACGATGGCCTCCATCCTGAAAACGAGCAGAAGAAATGTTCAGGAAACAGACAAGAGTGTGTTACTATAGATCTGGACTCAACATGCTTTCAAAAAGCAGCTTAAATGGAAGCATTACTTGTTTACATAAATTTTTTGAATGACTCTCATTATTAGTATTATTATTTATAATAGTTTCCAACAGCAAAGTTTCCACACTAAGACAATGACAATCTCAAACACTTCAATGTAATTTTATGTGCGTATAACCTATTCAGTCTTCAAAATATGCATAGAACAGATAATCAGATTCATTCATTTTTACTCACCGGGAGAATTAGTGATAGAAGCGTGAAAACAGCTGAAGTTGATGAGAGCGTAAGAACAGAGGAAGAAGTTGGAGATCAGAGGAGCGATTACGTTCAGCTCAGCTGTGGAGATATTAAAAATGATTTATACAGTAAACATACAGACAGAATACATACAGTATACAATGATAGATGACAACATTTTATTTAACATCAAAATTATATGTTTAAAATGTTTAAGAATGTATAAAGGAAACGGCATAGCTGCAAATAGTCACCTTTTTTGCATTTAAACTCTTTTTTTTGTCTTGACTAGTTTATCTGAAATTATCCTGCAGATATTTAATCTCTTAATTAAAATGAGTTTATAAAAGCTGCATGCTAAAGCAGTAGCAACAATATGTTTAAAATTGTTTTAGATGGAGTTTTTTTTTTTCATTCCAGTTACCCATAAACAAATGTGCATGTTATATATAAGTGTACATTATCTCTGAATTATACAAGTTGTGTTAAATAGTATGTCGCTTTTTGACTCACCAATCAGAATGAAGCACATGGCGATGATGTAACACAGCAGATATGCTCGCAGTGGCTCGCTGTTTTTCCCGTAACCCTTTGCAAAGAAGCCGATGAACGTAGATGTCGTCTTTGCCGAGACAACTGGTTTTTATTCCCCCCCCCCCCCCCCCAAGAGTGGTGGAAAAAGTGTTTTTTGGTTGAATACGGCTATTTCCCTTTGAATGAGCTTATTACGAGTTGCATATTAGCGATTATCTGCTTTAGATTAATGCCATTTTACCTGAAAACTTTGGTATCGGAGACGAGTAATGCAAGGGCGACTACAGGTGGCTGCAAATATGGCCCTCATGATCACGACCAAAGCCGAGACTGGGATCAGACCGTGTTGTTGAGCGGACACCACTTGGAAACTCACTTTTGCCAATAGTTCATCTGTCCAAACCCTTGGTAGGTCTGAAAGAGCGATACAGAAGAGTATAGACAGTTTGATTAATTCACTCACTATAAGGTTCCTACAATTATATATTTCAAATAACCCATAGTGAAATATACAAGCGCAGATTTGCATGCAACTTCCAATGAATGTAATGGAAGGACGGAGGACGGAAGAAGGAATATAAAAATGATACTTAACTTTAAAATGATTATCACGCATTTTCAGAAATGCATACAGAGTTTTAATCTAGTAACCCAACTACAATAAATTAATATAAAAGTCCATCCTATGAAAAAATAAAAATCACTTATAAATAACAAAATAAGAGTGAGAAGAAGAAAGACGAGAAATAACACAGAAATAATTGAGAAGAAAAGAAGAAGAGGGAAAAACTTGACAATTCAATGGAGAAAAAGACAAACAACAAAGAGAACAGATAGAAAAGGAATATAAAAGAAGAAAAGAAAGAAAAAAACATATAGAAAGAATGAAAGAAAAATAAGAAAAAAGAACCGGAAAAGAATAAGAATAATGAAACGAAGAGAATAAAGAGAAAGCAATAAAGAAAACAGAAGAAAGAAAGACAAGACAGAATGAAAAGGAACATAGATAAGAGAAAAAGAAAGAAAAGCAGACAGACTGAAAGAGGAAAATAGAGAAGAAAAAGAAATACAGAAAGAAAGAAACGAAAGAAATAAAGCACGAAGAAAGAGGAAAAGAAAGAAAGAAAGAAATGATTCTGTAAAATGCTGTGGCAAAAATCCCTGGTCTGGTCTGGTCTGATCTGGTCTGATCTGGTCTGGTCTGGTTAGGCCACATCTGCTGTGGATCATTTGCATTAAACCGAATATAGTGTCATTATTATGTACTGATCCTCTGCTGTTCTCCTGTTCTGCTCTGCTCCATTCAGCATCACTGGCTGTCAGTTCCCAGGCGTTTCACTGGGTTTATTAACTATAACCTCTAGACTAACCCGTCTTACATTCACACACCAAAACATGAATCATGTTCTCTCGGCCTCATGTGAGAAGACATCCGACCGGTGCCTCGTCGAGAGGACAGCAGCAATCTGAAGAGCCTCACCTGGAAGTTATTAGAGAGGCCGAAGGCGCAGGTGCCGCTCTGCTGACACTCGGTGAAGTTCCAGCCCAGACCGCAGCTCAGACCCTCACACGGCTCGCTGAAGTTCAGCGGCAGACTGTCGTTCATGCTCCCGGAGGCGTCGCGCAGCACACACGCTCCTGCGGGACAAACACAGACGTTTAAACCTCTACTCTATAATCAATGCATTAGACAATCTATTAACATCAATCAAAGATAGAGAGAAGATGTTTCACTAAAAAAAGGACAGTCTTATGCACAAAAGTGCTATGTTGCTTTACAAGCATGAACAGCTGGTTATTGTACTTATTAACTGCATTAGCTAGAAAAAATGCTTATAATGATTATTATTTACAATAAACTGACTTCTTGAACATAGGTGCTGGTACTCAGCTCACATTGCCCATAATGGCATATGAGTTTGGTAATAATAAAGCAATAAGCACCAAGAAGCCGTGGTTTACAGTGAATTTATAACAGCTAAGGGGCGTTGTTAGGCATGACGCGAAGCTGTTATAAATTCACAGTAAACCACTGCTTCACGGGGGTTATTGCTTTTATAAAACGGCTATTCCATATACGTAGTAAGGTTTTACAGAATAAAACAGAGCAAATAAAGTGTAATTATATTAATAAAAACATTATTCTTCCACCAAACAATGTAGTTCTTCAGAAACGGTTGTGGTTGCCGAGCAACACACAAATGTAAAAAAAGGTGTATGTTTGTAGAGTATTTTACAACAGCTTCGAACGCGGCTCAGCCAATCAGAATCAAGCACCGGAACTCACCTACAGTTGAAGAAATGGCTAAATAGCTGATGGTGGTCCAGAATATGGCCATCAGTGTCCCTCTTGGGATGGCAATCTCAGGCTCCTGAAACATCCACAAACACAGCACTCGATCAACACCTTAGAGCCATAGTCGCACGTCTCTGATCAAAATCTCTGTCACAAAAACTCCACGCATTCATTTATGCATTCAAGAACTGTAAAAAAAACCCTCTAAAGAACTCGAAGGTTAGTAGCGTCTCTTTGTTTTTGGCATGTTTGCAGATGCTCGTTACCTTCAGATCTCCTGAGATGTTTGCTCCAGCAAGGATCCCAATGGCAGATGGGAAGAAGATGGCAAACATTCGGAAGAAGTCACCGTCTGCCCCTCTCCAGTCTGGGAAGAGGTTCTCCAAGAAGATCTCGCCTGGAAAATATCAAAATACTTCAGTTATCTTGCAAGATCATCTCTGGGGTGTGTTGAAAGTAAACGATCAACACTAATGAAACTCCTGTCATAATTTTGCCATTCTTATGTTGCTTTAAACCTGCATGCTATTAATAAACAATTTCCAACAAAGAAACACTTCATAGTGAATATGTTTAAAAAACTACAAAAAGGGCAAAAAGACACCCTAAAAGAAGTTTGAAAAGATTACAGCTAAAGTCATAAATCAAAAGAATTTGTGCTTTTGTGTTTCACAAAAAAATAACTGTTTTGTATGTCATTCCAAACCCATAAACTGAGTGAGTAAATAATGACATAACTTTCATTTTCAAACAAACATTGCATAAATCTTTACAGTTATGTGTATGGTACTAAGTAATCCTGTCTGGTTTTATAGAAGTTAAATATTTCTAAACCAATTAAACGTCTAGGAACTGACTACAACCTATTTGTTTCTTGACAGATAGTTTGTTACGAAAGATTTCTGGGATGCAGCACGTTTCACACTCACTGCGGTAACCGAAGACACCTATGGACTGTTTCTGGGGAGTCGCTGGAATCAAAGTGCCAACAAAATAGTTGACGAAAGACACCATAAGAACCAAGAAGAACAGGATCTGAGTCTATGAGAGAATGAAAAGAAAAGGAAAACACTACGTTATAAGTCAGAGTTTCCTAACAAGGGCTTTGTGAATCTCTAGAGGTGTGTGAAGAAACTGCAGGCTCATGATATTCAAAAAAAAAAAAATTTATAATTAAAAAAAAAAAAAAGTTCATCATATAGATAACAGTATATATATAGATATATGATCTATCTAACAAACATACACACCGTGTTATTAATTTTATTGTATTAACTGACTTTTAGCATTTTTTAAGCTTGCTACTGCCAATGCATATGGCGATACGTTGCTGTGAGTATTTAAGACATGCTGCTGCTGCTGCTGCACACATAGCATATAAAATAACCCATAACAGATCTATACAGGTGGAGCTGGAGAAGGCGGAGTTCCAGAGAACTCTGAAGCACAACTGCAGGAATCTCAAGTGAATGCTAGCCAGCCATATAAATGCAAGGCAGTACGCTCATTGGCTGCATATGCAGTATGAACCAATCAGCTTGTGCCAAGTCTTTTAACTCTTTGAATATCATCAGTTACTTTAACACCCCATCAGAAGGCGCCATCTAGAGTTTCATGACTGAACTCTATATATATTTTGTATATATATATATCATATATATATTATATATATAATAGTTCCCTTTTTTTTGAAAGTTTAGCTTTACTTGAAATCTAGAATTCACCCTCACAACACCCCCACCACACACACACACACACCACACCACACCCACACACACACACAACACACACAGACATACTCATTCCATTAAAATTTCAAAGCAGATGAAGATGTTGCCATCATCAAGAACCTATGCCAACAGTGACTGTACTGTAAAATGCATGTTTATTTTCAGGACTGTACCTTCGATTCCCACTCCATCCCAGCCAATGATATGAGAAGCAGCACAGTGACTGTGATAGATCCTATAATTCGGACATCATTGACTGAATCCACAATTTGTGAGTCATATTCCTGTTGCAAACATGTATCATATTACAATCGGCATAACATGCACACGTAACAATGTCATGCAACAGAAGTGCTGTGTTCATCTGAGTCGTTCTTACAATGAGAAGATCTCTGACAGTCTCTGCAAATCCCACCGTGTTGAGCGCGCAAGCGAGAGCATTGGCGAAAGAAAACACCACACCGATGGGACCCCCCAACTCAGGACCCAGAGTACGAGAGATCATGAAGTACGCACCGCCTGACGGGTGGAGGAGAGAAATGAGAGAGAAATGTAAAGAAATATGATGCTGCTGGTTGCTTAATGGCCGAAGGAGGCTACTGTGATATTCTGGGCCTAGTTGTTCAAAAGTAATTTGGGATTTCGGTGATCGGATAGGATCAGATCTTAAAAACTGGTTGGTTTCTTGATTTTGATCCTGACCAAATCCAGATCGTTCTGATCCACATTAAACATTTTTAAAAACTTCACTCTGGTCTCTAGATAAGAATCAGGTCCTTGTTTCAATCAGAATCTATTGACGTTTTTGCCCAGTTGCTTAGACCTCGCCAGCACACTTCTCTCCAATAAGTCACATCATTATATGTCCATAGCAGAAACAGAGGATGAGTTACGCAGCAAAGCATCACTGATTATCACATTCTGATCAGCTTGATGTCACACTCTTGTCGAGTCACTCACCAGAAGAGACTCTTCCATTGGTGGAAATGGCAGATACAGACAGAGCCGTTATGGAGGTCACAAGGACTGACATCAGTATGATTAACCATGTAAGAACTAAAGCAGAGGAAATAAAAAAAAGGATAAGGACAGAGTGTCTGTACAGAGCTCCAGCTGACAGAGTAGACAAAACACATCAACGATAAGTGGCCATCAGATATTACACACAGTTCTGGTAAGTCCTGACATGGACATTTCTTGAGCAACATTATCTTTACCAAGTAAAATGGCCTGTGGTTTCATTGTAGGAAGTCATTGCACTGACAGTATCTTTTTTTCCCCAACTAGATTGGCCAGGTGAAAAAGTAACCACTTTATGGAACTGTTAATATATTAATAAAAATGCAGGCTTACGGATTCCTGCTTGAGATGTGATCCAGGACAATCGGAGGAACAGAATGACTCCCCAGATATTCAACATACAGCGAATCTGGAACACAGAAGCAGAGCATGTATGCACGTGTGCATTTGACCTTTTGCACGCATGCATATGTACATTTCACGGTTTCTCACCATAACCCCGGTGATCCATCCAAAGCGCACAGGCTGGGCGGTCTTTCCTCCTGGCCCGTTTTCCTCGGACTCGATTCCACTCTCATGTAGCGCTGAAACGCTTCCCCTACCAGAGTCCCCCATGTTACTGCCGGATTCTGCATCCTAAACCAATACATACATGCATATTTACAATTGAAATGCATACAGAGTAATTCGAAAGTACATTACAACAGAGTAGCGTGATCTTGCGGTACTGGACACTAGTTTCAGGACCGCAATTTGGAATTTAGGTGTTTTTTTCCCTCTCACACTTTATAGTATTTTATAGCATTTACTTTACAATTAAATTGGGCGATTAGAATTAATTAAAATTGAATTGATATATTCTCCTAACCAGCCCCTAACCCTAAATATAACTGCAGCTAACTCTCAGGAATTGTTTTAATCAAATATGTTTTATTAGTATTTTGGTTAAAAATGTAGTTTACACGGTAAATGGTTTGCGCCAAACTAATGTGTTTATTAATGCGATAATAATCTAAAGCAATATGTTAAAAAACACCAGTTTGCAACATCAAGCAGCATAAGTAATGGCTTTTGCACAGCTAAATAACTGGAAAAGGTAAACACCAGAAGCCCAGACCCGCCCTTACGTAAAAAAAAAAATATATATATAGTATTATTATAGATAATAATAATAAAAGTTAAAAATTGAATATTTTTCAGTGGTCTTATTTGCGCCTGTTTGTTTTAGTTTGAATCAAGGTCCCTCGGATGGAGTAGCATGGATGTGGCGCTGTGACATGAGGTCCTAAATCTGCGGCCTTAGCTTTCAGGGGTACATGACTTTTTTACAGCATATGGACCCACATCACAGGCTTGCGCAGGTCTGTCGCCAGCGATGGCCTGCTACGCCGGATGCGGCCGTGGCAGTGGCGTTTAGGCATAAAAATCGATGAGAGAGCATGGCATCCATGGGCTGTTATAAGAGGTCGTCATGTCCTGCTTGTGTTCCCACAACTTCTGCGGCCTCGTGTCGGAGGTTCCATGCTGACAGGCGGCTTCACTGCCGGGGCTGTAAGAGGGGTAATGCTGGCGGAGCCTCTTCTCTGACCGAAAAAGCGACCTGGGGACAAAGTCCTCTGTGACCTCGCAGCTTGCGGTTGGAGGAAGCGGTACCCATTGAACACCCGAAAGTTTCCGCATACCAGCTTTCCTGAAAAGTAAAGATTAATCCTGCATTTAAAGCAATACCTGTCGACCTGATTTTAATTATATATATATTATATATATATATATATATATAGCTATATATTAATTGATTATATATATATATATATATATATTATATATATATATATTTTTTTTTTTTTTTTAAGTATGGTTACTATTAATGTTTATTAAAAATCATTATATCATTTTTATTTACATAATTAATTAAATATTTGTAATTATTTTATGCAATTTATCCAAAGTTAAATAAATAGAATTTTATACCAGATTGTAGACTCTGCACTACTTCTAATCTAATACTTTAATTAAAGTTGTGGCATTGATATGTGAACAGATTTAGCTTTGGTCAAAATAGTAGATTTGGGCGGGGGGAAATGCACCAAAATATTCAAGAACTTACTTTATTTATGTTCCTCTATTGGTTGACAGCTGGTCTCCTCTTCATTTGAAACTTAATTCCTGAATGAATAAAGAAAACGCGAACAAATGCAGCAGAAAACCAATTAAATTATTCTAAAGAGTTTTCATCTCCTTTTGAGCAGCGCTGCAGTTTTGTCTTCCGTTATCATCTTGGCTTTCTTAATTTATAGCAAAAGTTACACCTCCTCTCATCCCACGTGGACGCTGCTAGTTCTGAGACGCATTTCTGCGTAATTGATGACATAAAAAATGTCAAGCGCACTCCGTTTCCTCTTCGGATTATCCTGATAACGGTATCTGTGTCAACTGGTTCCGGTCAATCATTAACCCAAATAATAACATCTAATATGAGGCTGATGTTCTATTACACAGAATGCAACAGTAAATGGAAAGGGTGGTAAAAAAGAGCTAAAAAATGGACTTCTGATTTTATGATATGATTGAACTTAGTAATTGAAGGAAGAAAAGCGTTTAGTTGCACTGAAAGTACTTTATATAGCCTACACAAAGGCAACAAAAGACACAAAAGCAATGTGCTTTGTCACTGATTTTATGATCTTTTGGAGAAACTCCTTTTACAAATGTTCTAGACTTTATGGCCTTGAGGTCTCAAGTTCACTTGAGTAAAGAAACGAGTGATCTTAATAGGAAACTTTTAACATGGTGTTCAATGCTTTACACAACCGTGAAATACGCCATAATCTGTCTATGCGCGCAGGCACACACACTCACAGGTTTGTATAAAAACCTTATCTTGAACAATTTGTTGGCTCATTACTGACTGACTGAGGTAATCATGGGTTTAGTTGGCAGAACTTTCTATTAAAAAGAGGGAGCGCGACTCATCTGTAGGCCTGTAAACGGGTGTCAGAACGGTTCAGATAATTCCTGGAATTAAACACAGCACTGAATATACGATCCAGGATTAATGTTTTGCAGAAATTTCATGAGAACTTTATCTTATCATGCCATATAAAGAGCTTTATTAAGAACATTGTATTAAAACTGGGATGTTCGCGTTCATTCGCAAAACCGTAAGAAACATACATATTGCCTACCACATATTGATGAATAATCATTGTCTGGACAATATGAAAAACAAGAATCATCAGTGGGAGAAATGAGAATGAAATAAACATCCGAAGCCTTACACTAATGCGAATGATCCAGACATATAGAGAGACCAGGGATGGTTGTAACATTTTTGACATTTCTGTCTGTATCTTGGAGTTATTTTAAGCCAGTGCGTTCAAAATGTGATTCAAACTAGTTACAAGTGTCTGCTATCAAATGCCGTAGCTGTTATCTTTATAACACAAACAGAAAATGCATGGTTTAGTTTCAAACACGAGGAGTGAAATGTTGCAATTCACCCCATAGTCTGGGTTAGTTGTAACATAGGCCTACCGCGGGGTGAGATGTAACATTATGCAACAAGGAATATGACAAAAAAAACGTATTTTGACATTTTTTTTCAACACTGACTTTTCAACATAATTGGTATGTGTTTGTGTGTTACATTAGCATCGTGATAAAACTGAATAACATGCATGTGTGTGTGTGTGTGTGTGTGTTTAAGCATGTTTGCTCATGTCAGACATAATTGGCCAGAATATAATTGAACTTGAACATTTAGAGACACCTCTCAGTTTGCTTTTCTCTTCTAAGACGTGGAAATTCAAAGAAAAAATATAAATAATAATAATTTAAAAAATGCTTAGAGTAAGTAATAACATATTTCATTGTTGTTACAACTAACGCAGAGTCTTGCAGCCATGAGACGTTAGCACTAATGACTTTCATGAAAAATACTTACACAGACACACTAAACATAATTGAACTTTGATGAGTTGAACCACAAAGCAGGGATTGCCATCACAAAAACAAATGAAGAATAAAAAGTTACTTCAAAATGAGTTTTTCTCCTCTAAAATCTGCTGTGTCTGCCACAGGGCTCTACTTCCTCGCATGTGGAATAAGGACTAAACTGAGAATGTGTGAAGTGAATTAGGTGACTTTTAACTCTTTCCTTATTTGAGAAATTGGAAGTGTTACATCTGTCCCGTGTTAGAACCATCCCCCGTCTCACCTACAATTAGTTTATTCAAAAAATAGTAGGCTATTACATTTCCTTTCCTTCTGAGATTAGGACGAAAAAGGACGTGTTTTCATGAGATTGACCACAAACAGACTAAATAACATATTTTTTGTTCAATAACATTTTCTTTTCTTTTTGACCGATTCACAGAAAGTAAACACATTCACAGACTGTAGCTGCTTCAAGGACAAGCGCGGAAAGCTTCGAGTACGTCTGATATTTAACGACAGAAATAACGGTGAGTTGGAGCAGGTTAAACTGTAGTTAAGGGAGCATTGCAGAGTCATTATTCACGTTCAAGAGCTTTCGCGTGTCAGTCAGTGTCAACATGCGATTGTGTTTCAGCGGGGTCACCTCTGATATAATGAGCACGATAAAGACTCACTGCGCACAGAACAATGCCAATGAATAAAACCTCCTCGTTTTTTCTTTTCTTTTTAAACTTACTGCATGCCAATAGAAATTACTTATTAACTCTGTGAAAGATAAAGTATGTTGGACCACGTGCTTAAAAAATGGTAGCTACGACAATATAAAAGGACTTGCAAAAAAGACCTGTTAAGGTCCAATTTATTTGACTGAACTATTAATATTACACTGACATTTGGTTACATTTAAAAGCACGGAAACAAAATTTCAAGTAAACAAAAGTAACAAAACCAAAACCAAAAGTAGAGAAGATCTAAGTGTTATATAGTATATATATTATTTATATATATATGTGTGTGTGTTTGTGTGTGTGTTGTCGTGTGTGTGACATTCCAATGGCGGAAAAATAATGCAAAGAAATAAAAATGGCAATGGGTGGTTTTATTTTATTTTTCTCTGGTTTGTCATCTTCAGCAGCAATGACCGCTTAAAATATGGCAGGCCACTTTTTAGTGATAATTTGTTCATATTTGAGAGCACTGTCAACATGCATTGTTCCCATATAATTTTTTTATTTAATTACCTCTTGTAAAGCAAGATTTCCTAGAAAGTGTTTTGATGATCTGACGCAACTTCTTCCTGAATACAGAGCCAACAGTTGCACTTCTTTGCTTAGAAATGCTTCGATGGTTCAGATAATTGTTCATGTAACGGAATGCTTCACACTTTAATAGGTTTCCAATGTCTCAGTACAAAATCAGGAGGGAAATTAGAGAAAAAGGCGGTAGATAAGCCCCGTTCATCTCCCAGATCCTTCTTCTGTGAAAAGCAGACATGCAGGTGAAGAAAGAAGAGAAAAGGAAGCTGGAAGTCACATTGCATCCTCAAGTCTAAACGAAGTCTTTCAGAAAACCACCCCTTTGTGCTTTCCTCACACTGCAATGCCCTCTTCACCTCACTGCGAGGACTCAAGGAGGAGGGGCTTCTCCTGGACTGCAGGTTAAAACTCCTAGGTAACTCCCACAAGGCTCACTGACTGGTGCTCGCTGCTGTCAGTCAAAAGGCAGAGGCGTGGCTGTTATCCAGAGAGGCGGGGCTTAAGGAAGTGGAGCTGGATGGAGGACGGGTGACTCCTGCAGGACTGAAGGCTGTACTGGACTTCAGCTACAGTGGAGAAGCGGACAGAGGAGAAACAGATGAGGTTCTGGAAGCCTGTAGGTGTTTAGGGGCCGAAAGACTCAAGCTACCGTGTGGCAAAGACGCTGTGGTCAGCAGGAGCGAAGAGAGGGGGTTATACGAACACTGTGGGAGAGAAACATTGGCTGTGATGTCATCATACAGACAGACAGCGGAGACCGTTTCTCTGGTGACTACAAGATCTAAAAAAAATCAAGCTAAATATAAATAATAGAAAACAATTTTGCAATTGAAATAAATAGGTCATATACACAATTAAAATAAACTATAGTTTTTTTTTATTTATTTAATTTTACAGTCTTTTTTTCAAACTTTTTTTTGTCTTAACCTACTTTCAGTATTATTATTTCAGTCATTTTTCACCAAGTCATGTATCACTGCAATCTCTCGAAGTAAGCTATAACAATTTAAACTCAAATTAATGTTTCGTCATGTTTCATTTATTTGACAAATCATTTTGTATTGTAGTGTGAATCAATAATGATAGCATATTTTTAGCATCTAAGCACATCTTGGCACTTTTCTGCGTCAGTAAACTATATGACACATACAGTATATGAGCAATATCAGACGTGAGATACAGTATGGCTGTATATCGGCACGGCTGTGATTCGGCAGTAGATAACCAAAGCGTGCCGATATACAGCCATATTGTACGTCTATGAGTGTGCTATTGCATTTATACAACAGTTCGACGGCAGGAGTGTGTAAATATATAAGAAAAAACAACAACGATGTGTCTTTTAAAACCCTCTTTTACGCAGAACTACTTTCTTCCGCCACATATTCAAATATTCTATAGAGTATTATGAGAGAGAGATGGACTGAGCGAGTGTGATTACCTGCATTCATTCTTCAGCTCAATCTCATATTCACAATAAAACATTAGTCTGAATGTCCGCTGAGGAAATCTTGTTACTATCTTCATGTTAAGGGTTATTTCCGATGACCAGCGCTGCTCAAGGCATTGTGGTGCATACTTACAGCTGTTGTTAAAAGTAAAAATAACTTCTGTTTCAGTCTCTTTCAATATAAAAGCGTCGGCTGATCACTCCTAAACAGAACAGGTTTATCACAATTAATGGTGGAACAATGTAGATCACCATCACAAACACACATGTTCCCAATACAAAATAATATATATGTAATAATATGATTATTCATAATAAACAACAGCAGCCATCATACAAGTTGCTAGACAATTCAGTCAAAAGATACAAAGACAGAGCTGCATTGAAGTTACTATAAAAATATAAACGTGAGGAGATTTGCCCTCAGCCAAAACATTTTCGCTCGGAACAAATAATAGATAAACGAGACCAAAGACTGCCTGTTAGAATTACACCAGAACTTAATGATATCTCATTTTAACCACTATAGAGGGATTCAGAGCCAGCGGCAAATGACAGAAGATTCTGGACGAGGTGAGGACGCTCGCGGCGGGTCCCTGAGCGCTGAAAGGTGCCGTCTACGCCTGGAGCTAACATCTTTGGAAACATCGAGCAACTTTCAAACCGCATATTTGAAGTCTAAAAAAGTACATTATCGCCTAAAAAAACTCATAAAACTACATTCACAGTTTGTAGTTTTCACTGCATTAGTTACTTTCTAATGCAGTGAATGACTGTCAGACAAAAATCATGCTTCTCGCTGCATCAGCATGAAAAGCGCAGCAGGGGGGAAGCAGCTCTTCAGTCTCTCTCTCATCTCTCTCTATTCTCTCTCTCTCTCTCTCTCGTCTTCTCTCGCTCCTCTGTCTCTCTCCTCTCGTCTCTCTCTCTCTCTTCTCGACATGTCTGACGGTTCAGAGCCTGCGTGACTGGTGGAGGTAGATAAAGTCAGAGACGGGTATCATCTCTCTCCGACGTGGACAATCAATCACGTGTCACAAAAACTGTATTATTTTTAAATTACGGTGGATTTGGGAGTCATGACACTCGCTGTGAGAAATACGGCAAGCAGAGTGACACAAATGGTTGGAGGAGTTCTGTTATCACTCTAATATCGCACTCTTATCAGCCAGTCAGATTTGAGGACCAGAAAGAAACGTATATAAACAATTAGGCACTTTTTCTGCATCTGTTAAATTATGAACCACATATACTACATAACAATGCATGCTCAACACGCAATGCAAAAGAGTGACTTATACATTTTCATTTAAACCTGAAATAAAATAAAATATAAAATATTAGATTGTAAAAACTTAAACTGACAGCTGAATAGAAATGACAAAGTGCAAATCTGTAAGCAAAGTCTGGATATTCTGGCCTTGGCTGAATCTTACAGTCTGGACTATGTTTTAGCTCACTTTCAGAGGGTCGCGGAGGGGGAGAAGTTCAGCGATCTGCCCTGTGTTCAGCTGCAGCGTCTGCTGGAGAGAGATGCGCTCAATGCAGACAGTGAGGTAAGCTCTGAAGAACAATAAAACAATTTATTAATTTATTAAAAGAATAAGTAATAAATAATAAGCTATAAGTACAGACAAAATAGGGAGAAACTCAACCTAAAATTTTATATAATGAATAAATTACATTAAATGTAAATGAAATAAATACAAATAAATGTTATTAGTTTATTTTTAATAAACTAATAAATAAAAACAATTCAGGAAATAATATTTGTGGGAAATAAAGCTGCTTAAAAAAAAGTTCAAGAAATAATAGACAGAAACTTAAACCAAAATGTAATTAATTTTAAATAAACAAATTAAAGAAAAACAATTAAAGAAAAAAAATATTTGTGGGAATTAAATTGCTTTTAAATGTGCAACCATAATAGGCAGAAACTCAAGCCAAAATGAAAAACAATTAAAGAGAAAAAAAAGTGGGAATTAATACTGCTTATAAAAGTTCAATAAATGCCAAAAAACCAAGCCAAAAATAATTAATTGTAAATACAATTAAACTAATTAATCAGTAAATAAAAAAACAAACAAAAAAACAATTAAAGAAACAATATTTTTGGGGGGAAGTAATGGTGCTTAGAAAAGTAAACGACAAATTACATTTTTAAAATAAAATACAATTTCAAAATGGCTTTTTTAAGATCCTCTATATGAAGTTTACCTCTAGTACCAGTAATTTTGATTGCATGTTTCATTAATGGGCTGTCCCCTCTATAAACCCGCCTCACCTAGCCTACATCTCTGCGTCTTTCTAAGCAATTCTGGAACTTTGCTTTGATGCACTCTTCATGTTACTGTCTGTCTCCCTACAGTCGCTTATTTCAGGAAAAACATCCGCTATTTTAAACATGGCACAAATGTAAATGTCAAATGCACTGTTACTTTCTAATGCAGTGAATGACTGTCAGACAAAAATCATGCTTCTCGCTGCATCAGCATGAAAAGCGCAGCAGGGGGCAGCAGCTCATTCAGTCTCTCTCTCTCTCTCTCTCGCTCTCTCTCTCTCTCTACAGCTGGACGTGTTCAGAGCCTTGGTGAACTGGGTGGAGGATGATAAAGTCCAGAGACTGTCTCATCTCTCCCGACCGTGGACAATCACTCACTTTTCTGTAAAGCTCCATAATATCAATCAAATCTCCTCTAACAGGTACAGGGCTGTAAGCTGCTGCTTAGGAGCTCAGGAGTGAAAAGAGCACTGAAAACTGAATAATCTCCTACATGGTGATCGAAGGACGACGGACTGCAAACCGCGCACTCCAAACAGCCGCCATCTCAATAGGAGTCACAGCTGAAAAATACAATTATTACACAAATAAAATCAATAAAAAGGCAAAACAAACTAGATGTGAATAGTTTTGTAAGACAACTTTTTGAAAAAGTTTTAAAAGTTTGCAGTCTGAAAGTTTTCAGTTTGAAGTAAAATAGTAAGTAGTTAAATAGTTTTAAAGATTAAAGTTTGAATGTTCTGAAGGCAATACAGTCTATCAGAAGAACAGACATAGAAAAACAGATCGCTAGGGTACCTGGTGTAGTTTTGCTGGGCTTTGTTCTAGCAATAGCATGTTGCTAACATTTTTTTTTAGCATGATTAGCATGTTGTTAGCATGATTAGCATTTTACTAGCATGGTGTTAACATTTTGTTTGCATGATTAGCAAGTTACTAGCATTTGTCTAGCATGATTAGCATGTTAGTAGGGTGTTGTTAGCATAATTAGCAAGTTATTAACACGATGCTAGCATGATTAACATGTTACACAGTGGTGTTGCATTGTTTAAGATGATTAGCAATTACTAACATGTTCTCTACAGATTCTCATGTTACTAGCATGTTATCTGAGCATATTGCATGTTACAGCATGTTGTAACATAATGACCAAGTTACTAGCATGTGTTAACATTTTTCTTGCATGATTAACAAGTATTACATGTTCTAGCATGATTACCATGTTGTAACAGATGAAATATTCTAGATCATTAACATGATTGGCAAGTTACTTGCATGTTGCTAGCATGAATCTAGCATGGCTAGCATGTTTAACAAGTTGCTATCATGATTAGCATGTTAGCAAGTCTAGCATGTTGTTAACATGATTCAATCATTATAGCAAGTTACTAGCATGTTGTTACATTATTAGATTCCTACGATGTTCTACATGATTAACAATGTTTTGAATAGCATGATGCTAGTATGTTCTAGACATTTGTAGCAAGTTGCTAGCATTTTGGGTTAGCATGATAAATGTTTTACTAGCATGTTGCTAGCATGATTCTATCATGATTAACATGTTACTAGCATGATTAACAAGTTACTAGCATGTTTTAACATGTTTTTAGCATGTTTTTAGCATGATTAGCAAGTTACTAACATTTTGTTAGCATGATTAGCAAGTTTCTAGTATGTTGTTAACATGATTTACATGTTACTAACATTTTGTTAACATGTTTCTAGCATGATTAACAAGTTACTAGCATTTTGTTAGCATGATTAGCATGTTGCTAGCATGATTAGCATGTGTCAAGCATGTTTAACAAGTTGCTAGCATGTTTCTAGCATGATTAGCACATTACTATCATGGTGTTAAACATGATTAGCAAGTTACTAGCATTTCACTAGCATGATTAGCATGCTAGTAGCATGTTGTTAGCATGATTACAAGTTACGTACATGTTGTGTAGCTTTTTTCTAGCAGTGATTAGCAAGTATAGCAGGTTTGTGAACAATTTCTATGCTATCCGCGAAACCAGTTGATTCATTAAAAACAACACTACAAAAACAGCTAGACCAGCCTTCCTGCTAAAAAAGGTGCCAAACCATCTTAAAAAAACAGTTTTTCCTGTTTTTTTTTTTTTTTTTTTTTTTTTTTTTTTTCAGTAGGGAGTTGTTAAGCTTTGCTATAGCAATAGACAGCTTAAATTGACTTACTACTTCAGTGACTGAAACTAAACAGACATTAATAGAATCTGCACAGACAGATGGTTCAACATCAGACTCATGGAGGGAAAAGGGACTGGCATATGATTCAGGAACAGATTTATTAGCAAGATTTAGACAGACAAACAGTTTATTAAAGGTCTCTGGGCTCGTGACAGGGCTAGCAGGGCAGACAAAAGGTTCATTAATGGCCCCTATGGCCATAACAGGGCTAACAGAGCAGGGAAAAGGTGCATTTAAGGCCTCGGTAGTAACAGACTGGGCTGAGAGCTCCCAAGGAAATCCCATGGCTGAATCGGGGCAAAAATAAAGTCCATGAACTGTCTCTGTGGTTGTTACAGGCATGGTTGGGAGTTCTAAGATGGACTTTTTGGCCGACTCAGAGCAGGACATGAGTTCATAAATGGCCTCCTTGGCCGGTTCAGAGCAGGACGAAAGTTCATAAATGGCCTCCATAGCCGTAATAGGACAGGCAGATAGTTCACAGACGGCCTCCATGACAGAACAGGCAGAGAGTTCACAGGTGGCCTCCATAACCGTGACAGGACAGAATGAGGATTCCCAGACGGCCTCCATAACCGTGACAGGACAAACAGGAAGTTCACAAGTGGATACCACTGACACCTCTGGAGGTTCGGCAAGTGATGCCCCACTCGGGTTCTACAGCAGCCTTACCATCAGGCAACCAGAAGTTCATTAGTCTTCTTCACATACAGGTACAAAGTTCAGCATGGTTTCCTCGACTGCGACTGACAGGCTGAAAGTGTTTGCTGTGTGGCCATCCACCGCACCAGGACTTAAGCGAGCGGCCTCCGCCTCGGGAGTTTTGCAGCATACACCGCTACCTTCTGAGGACACATAGTGGGGCGAAGCCTTTTTTAGAGCTTCAGTTTGTGGTGTAATGCAATCCAATACACCATAAGGCGATCCAATGGTGGAAGCGCTACATACAGGGGAATCATTCAGACAGAAAGTTCTGAGAGCCTGGTTTGCGAAATAAACCAGCTGCATGTGCTGACACCAGCGGTGGATCCTCCCTGCTGGATGCCAGTCTAGGAGACTGAAAAACTGACCTCTCAGAAGATCGGGTGCAACAGATGAAAAACAGTGTAAGAAACCATCAGACATTGTGGTATAATGACACACTTGCACTCTAAAGCGAGCAGCCGCAAAAGGGCACAGCTGGAGGAAAACAAAATTTAGAGGTATTTTGTATTGCTTGGTGGGAAAGTACCCTATCCTATAGAAAAGCATTTAAAAACTGCTAGATCTGATTACTTTGTCTCTTTCAGAGGAAAACAAACATAACCCCAGGTATTTTTATTCAACACAGTGGCTAAATTAATGAAAAATAAAGCAACAACAGGTGTTGACATTTCCCAACAGCACAGCAGTAATGACTTTATGAACTACTTTACTTCCAAGATCGATACTATTACAGATAAAATTGTAACCATGCAGCCGTCAACTACAGTATCGCACACAGATCGTGCGCTATAGATGAACAAAAATATAAACGCAACACTTTTGTTTTTTCCCCTATTTTTCATGAGCTGAACTCAAAGATCTAAGACTGTTTCTATGTACACAAAAGGCCTGTTTCTATCAAATATGTTTCACAAATCTGTCTAAATCTGTGTTAGTGAGCACTTCTCCTTTGCCGAGATAATCCATCCATCTCACAGGTGTGGCATATCAATATGCTGATTAGACAGCATGATTATTGCATAGGTGTGCCTTAGGCTGGCCACAATAAAAGGCCACTCTAAAATGTGCAGTTTTACTGTATTGGGGGGTCCGGGGGGGGTTCCAAAAACCAGTCAGTATCTGGTGTGACCACCATTTGCCTCACGCAGTGAAACACATCTCCTTTGCATAGAGTTGATCAGGTTTTTGATTGTGGCCTGTGGAATGTTGGTCCGCTCCTCTTCAATGGTTGTGCGAAGTTGTTGGATATTGGCAGGAACATGCTGTCGTATACGCTGGTCCAGAGCATCCCAAACATGCTCAATGGGTGACATGTCCGGTGAGTATGCTGGCCATGCAAGAACTGGGATGTTTTCAGCTTCCAGGAATTGTGTACAGATCCTTGCAACATGGGGCCGTGCATTATCATGCTGCAACATGAGGTGATGGTCATGGATGAATGGCACAGTAATGGGCCTCAGGATCTCGTCACGGTTTATCTGTGCATTCAGAATGCCTTCAATAAAATGCACCTGTGTTCATTGTCCATAACATACGCCTGCCCATACCGTAACCCCACCGCCACCTTGGGCCACTCGATCCACAACGTTGACATCAGCAAACCGCTCACCCACACGACGCCATACACGCTGTCTGCCATCTGCCCTGTACAGTGAAAACCGGGATTCATCCGTGAAGAGAACACCTCTCCAAAGTGCCAGACCCCATCGAATGTGAGCATTTGCCCACTCAAGTCGGTTACGACGACGAACTGCAGTCAGGTTGAGACCCTGATGAGGACGACGAGCATGTAGATGAGCTTCCCTTAGACGGTTTCTGACAGTTTGTGCAGAGATTATTTGGTTATGCAAACCGATTGTTGTAGCAGCTGTCCGGGTGGCTGGTCTCAGACGATCTTGGAGGTGAAGATGCTGGATGTGGAGGTCCTGGGCTGGTGTGGTTACACGTGGTCTGCGGTTGTGAGGCCGGTTGGATGTACTGCCAAATTCTCTGAAACGCCTTTGGAGACGGCTTATGGTAGAGAAATGAACATTCAATTCACGGGCAACAGCTCTGGTGGACATTCCTGCAGTCAGCATGCCAATTGCACGCTCCCTCAAAACTTGCGACATCTGTGGCATTGTGCTGTGTGATAAAACTGCACATTTTAGAGTGGCCTTTAACTGTGGCCAGCCTAAGGCACACCTTTTATTATGCCACATTCGAGCGCTTCCGCTGCTTCCGGTCGTGTGTATGGGGGTAAAGCAGCAAGCTTTTATTATGCCACAGTCGACCACTTCAGCTCCTTCTGGTCGTGCGTATGTGGGGTAAAGCATCCGTGCTTGAACTTTGGAGGGGACCAAAGCAATTTTTGACCAATATAATGGACCTTTTTATTTAAAGGAAATAAATAAATAAACAAACCATCAAACATCAAAAGACTAGAAAACTAAAATGTATTGTAAATAAACTCATGTGATCTATTTGCAAATAATATTTATATATAATAATAATTATAATAATAATAATTAGGCTATATATTCAAATATACACACTCTCTTTAAAAGAACGGAAACTGCCCCACTAATGTTTCCTTTTTCACACATTCAATTATGAATCATGTAAACGATAGCCTGTCCCTGCATTCCATTCGGAAGGGCTTATCCCTACGCCCTAATCCCTTCAAAGGGTTTACCCTCCGGAGTGAGAGCTTCAAAGGGATGAAGGGTGTAGGGGTCAAAAAAAATTTTTTTTTTGGAATGCACTTCTGCGTCATCTTAATGAGACGATCAAGGAGATGCCTTCGTTGCACATTTTGTATGCTGGTTGACCCCCCAAAAAACACGCTCAGAACGATGAGATTGTGCAAGCAGCCAATGGATATTACTTCATAAGCAATTGGTTTTTAAATGGATATATTTTGCCTAACAACTTCCCTGTGCAAACGATTATGGGGGTCCGAAGTGTCCATCAGTTGTGCCATTCGAAATCCTTCATTCCGAAGGGCACTTTGAAGTGGACAGTTTTGAGCACTTCGTTTTGGAACGACCCTTCAATATGGCAGCCATGATTGTTTTCACTCTGGAGTGCCCTTTGGAGGGCGATATATCACCGTATGAAGAATTTTTCATTCAAAATTGGTTGTAAATTCAACAAACACGTGTCATATGAACATATTTCAACATCTACCCTCACACTCGTTCACTGTAGAAAGTTTGCGCAGTGGATTTGATGAAGACCCCGGGCTGGACTCCGCTTCGTCCACGGTGAAAGCCGGCCGGCGATCCACATGTATTCCCTCAGCGACCAGCACAGATCAACTCTAGACATGATGAAGCGGAATATCGGCCTCTCTTTTGGAAGGCCAGACAAAGTAGTTTCGCTTTCACAACGAAGCTCACAGCGTCTTCACGACATGGCAGCAACAACAATACTACAGTGAGAATAAAATTTACGCTTTCTTTCTTTGCGTGAACATTTGGGCAGCGTTATGCAAATCTTCCCACATAGTGACATAGACATGTGGGGGCGTGTTAGAACGAGCCGTTGTAGGTAGGCGTGGTTGACTCTTAACTTTTATGAAGAGTATCTCTTTGGATTTGAGACTAGTCTTTGCAACTTTACAGATCTTCTTTATGCACCAAGAGCTTGTAACACTCCAAAGAGAAAGGACAAATTTAAATCGCATCATATGACCCCTTTAAATATCAAGCCTGTAATGATTGTTTTCTCCTCTATCACAGCTTGGTCTCACCTCTGGCACGCTCCTCTCTGGAGACAGAGAACAGACAGATGTTTGTGTCGGGCGGTTGCGACTCTCATCTGTGCTGCTATCCGAGTCTGTGGCTCTACGACCCGGTGCATGGCTGCTCAAAACGCACACCTATGACAGAGGGAGTGGGATGGGCAGGTCACGTGATGCTGGTTTCGGGACAGCGATTGGTCGTGGCTGGGGGGTTGCAGTCAATGTGGGCGGGGTTTGAAGACCAGCTGCAGTGTGAGTCGTACGATCCCGCTCGTGACTCCTGGACGTCTTTCCCTGTCCTGCCCCGACCGCACCTCTCACCCGCAGCAGCCGCTCTTGACGGACAGCTGTACGTTTTGGGAGGCTCTTTGGCTGATTCGGCCCGTGATACTCCATGGGTGCACCGTTACGATCCACAGGCAAAGTGCTAGGACAAACTGGGAGCAATGCTGCGACCTTACGAGGATCTCGCCGCATGCGCTTTACAGCTGCCTGAAGAGTCAAAGAGCTCAAACTAGAAACAAAAGTAATTTTTATGAATATGTATTAGTTTATTCAAATGAACCTCATTTAGGCTAACAATTAATATTCATGAGGCAAGTAGAGCTGGACAAGAAACTGACTAGAGCTGCAGGAAAATGACATCATGTCAACACTGATTGGCTGATGTAAATGCAACTGCATCAGACACGCTTTAAACTCAGCTGTCATAGTGACAGAGAGTGTATATTTCCTTATCTGTGAATTCAAAATTTCATTAATTTTCTATTTTTAGATTAGTTTCCTGCTCTTGTACCTCATATGTAAATACATGTACACTATATGCACCTTTTTTGTGTTATATTATGTAGCTTCTGCTGCTGTTGAAGAGTAAAAATGGTGAATGTGAACATGAATTTTTGTATTAAAAATAAAACTTTTTATCTGGTTTGACCCCATGTCTAGTCATATGCATGCAGATCAGTGAAAAAAAGAGAGAAAGATTAAGGAGAACAAGGTAAACGAGAGAAAGAGGTTAAAGTAGCATTTAAATCAAATGCAAGCATGATTTGTAACTCCAGTGAATGCAATTTACTTTTATATAAGTTGACATTATGTGAAAAGAGCAACAGTGCTCCTGCATACATAGTGAAATAATATGGACGTTCTCTGTGCTTATGATTTCCATAAATAAAGAATTGAGTGTGTTGTTGCTGCTGTATTTTATTTGCATGTTTTTGTTACTCTGTGTGATAGCACTCACTACACAACAGATACTGTGCTAATGGTAACACAGAATATGTTCAAATTTTGTGAAAATATTGTTTAGTTTGGGATGGAGAATCATGCTGTTGGTCACTGACAGTATTAAAGCTGAAAGATAATGAAAAACAAAAATGCAAACGTTGAGGTGGATTTTTCCTGTGAAGCCGCTGTGGAAATACAATACTTCATTACAGAACATGCAGAAAAACAGAAGGAAATACATGTGAATAAGGAAGAAAAATGAAAAGGGCTTTTGTTCTAGAGTAATAAACAA
>JADLZN010002609.1:0-16015 GCA_018155175.1 Sinocyclocheilus anophthalmus
GCAGAATGGTCATTGGATCTGGGTCAGGCACGGTATGACCCACAATTGTGGGCCCAAATACACGAGCCAGATTGGTTATGTCCATCTTTGTATCTTTGCTCTGGGCCACCCTGAAGATGATGGAAATGAATACATCAACCGATACAATCACTTTTATTGATCAGTAAATGGTCTGCAAGATAGTTCTTTATAAGCTCCTCATGTTATATTGCATATAATTGCTGTTAAAAAGGGGGAAATAGAAAACATTGAGGAAAGAAAAAAAAAAGTGTTTCCAAGATTGATATCATACATATCTAGTACCAATTTTGCAACCATAATATTATTGACATTTTGTTTGTTGTAGAAATAATCCCATGGTCAAATACAGGTTAAGTTTAACTGTTGATAAGATGCGGATGTCTATAGGGAATTTACAGCACCACAGATAAATTAAAAATATGCAAATTTAACACCATTTCAAGAGTATAACCATCATACTTAAAGCAAAGTTTTTGGTAATGCTTAAAAATAAACATTTAGGCTCTTATACCCTCCAGTACAACAACCCCTTAAGGAACTGATGTTTAACAAAGTTGCGTTAAACCTGGAACACTCTTTTAAATGTCACAAATGTAAGTGTTATCTGGTAAGAAACATAACATATTAGCAAGCGGCACCAGCTATAAAGCAGACAGTAGAATCAGAGACCATGTGTGCTGTTTACCTCTGCAAATGGATGATGAGGAAGGCCAGAGTGTCTCTGTTGGGCTGTGGAAGATCACTGATGTTCTGATACATCAAGGCGACGCTGTTGTCATCATCGGAGAGCTCTATGAGAAAAGACTGAATAGTTATTACTATGAATTTACTGATATTATATATAGATATCTTCTAATAGATCATAACGAAAACAGAAAAGCAAAATTGCATTCATCAATGTTACAAAAGATTACTAGTTCAAATAAATGCTGTTCTTTTCAACTCTCAATTTAAAGAATCCCATGTCAATGTATCATGGTTTCCACAAAAAAAAATAATTTATCAGCACTAACGGTTTTAAACATAAAATAGTTGTCTAGAAACACCAAATTAGCATATTAGATGATTTCTGAAGATCATGTGCCCTGAAGACTGGAGTCATGATTCTGAAAATTCAGCTTTGCCACCACAGAAAAAAAATTACATTTTTAAAACATATTAAAAAATATTTTCACAAATGCGTTGTCTTTTATGTACTGTTCAATAAAACGCCTTGGTGATTATAGAGAGGGTCTTGCAAAAAACCCTCAAAATATTAATTTTACTGACCCCAAACTTTTGAACAGCGGTGTACATTCATCAACACTAACCAGCAGCATCCATGAAGGCACGGTTGAGGCGGAAGGTCAGCAGGGGTTCTTTGAGGTTCCTCAGGAAGTCCTTGAGGAGGCCAGTGATGGCATGGATATCGTCCACCTTGCTGAGCAAGGGAACAGTCTTCCCACGCAGGAACTTCTCTTTCAGGTCCTTGACCACTCGATCAGAGCCAGACACCCGATACAGACCGGTCTATCAAAGGAATATGCAGGTTTTCAGACCATACTGGTCTTGTTTAGAATTCAAGAATTCTGCCTCTTTATCGACTTACCTCATGTAGGCCTCTCTGCTCAATCTCATTAACACAGTGCACTACTAGCGAAGGAATCATGGGAGAGGAGGTGGACACATAATTTGCTAGGATGCCCTATTGAAAATCACACCAGAAGCAATCAGTGAATAAGGTATATATGTTTAAAGAAATTAAGAGTTCAATGCAGCCTCTGTTTTACTGATTTTTTCATTCAGATAAGAGGCGGAAATACTCAAGCTTGTTGAAAAAGCTTCATAAAGATTTGTCACCTCGAATTTCACTGGAGTCCCAGTCATGTTTGGAATGCAGGGCAGAGGGCAGCGCTCACGGCACTCAGGGTGGGCCACCACACGGCAGTCCCTGCACTTCAGAGAGATCTTCCCAAATTTGATCCTCTTACCACATGGCACACAAGACTCTGGCTTGATCACCTAGGAAAAACCACAAGGGCCAGGCAGATATGAGCTGTGAGGGCTATAAACACAAGCCTGTGCAGATAACTTCATTGATTATAATTGGAGTGGTATAGTTTTGTGTCAGTTTTACATGCTTTGAAAACTTTACTTGGTGTGGACATTTGAGACATAATATGGACTACTATTTTGCTTTATCTTTTTGCTATAACTGAAATAGGTACAACGTTGCAAACCATAGAATTACCGTGAACAATGAATGTTACCGTTTAGGGATGTAACCGTATGAACATTTCTTATCACGGTTATAGTGACCAAAATTGTCACGGTTATCAGTATTATCACGGTATTGTTCAATATCACGGTATAAATCACTTCAAGTTTTATATTAAAAAATCAACAAACAAAAAATTAAATTACTTTTTGTTTGCATAATCACTAAAAAAATAACATTACCAATGATGTTCGGATTTTAAATGACAACATGACTGACAACAGTTTAATAGCATGTTTAAATATCTAATGTAATGTTTCAATAAAGAGTTGAAAAAGTTTATAAAATACTCACTTGCAGCCTTTAATAAATAAAGACACAATCAAAATGATGAATTATTAATACATTTTATCTGCTCCATAATAATTCTAGATAACTTATCTGAATTGTTTAAATGTGTAGAATCCACATAAGCTTGTTTTTCATCAACCAGTCAAAATTTACAGCAGGGCATGCAACTTCGGTCCGTTTTTGGCCAGACAGAAACTGCACACAGGCTGAATGTAAAATATAAGTCTCTGTAAATCCGCTCGCTGACAGCAGGTGGCGCTTATGGAAAAGCAAAATTAGAGCTGTTTCCCGTAACCCCCGAGGACAAAGCAGTATTGCGATTAAAACAATACTTTATTAGATATTACATGGAGCGAAGACAAAAACAAAATACCATCAAATCTTTTCTGAAGACAGTCAGAACCTTCAGAGGTACATTCATATTTAATTCATTCATATATTCATTTGTACAATTCTTTTAAAACCTCCCAGCTTTTCCACCCTGTTTTCACTCAAAACGAAACTATGCTCGCGAGACTGTTACTTAAAACTGTGCTTTATGCTGGACAGTATTTATTTATCGCGAGTTGTTCAAATCGCGGTAATCTAATACAGTTTTAATGATAATTAAAAGAAACGGTAATACTAACCGTGGGGAATTTTATCATGATTTATCGTCAAACCGGTAATTGTTACATCCCTAGTACTGTTTCCGAAGCACTACATCGCTTTAACCAAGGAATTCCCAACTTTTTTGTCAGGTTGAACCACTGTGACCAAAATATTTCTTAAAGCATGAAATTTTCACATTAAATGTTACAGAACTTATTGTTAACCATTCTAATTTTTTTTTCTGTCTTTCCGTTTTTACCTTGCAATGTTTAAATCAAAATGTCATAACTGGACTTTTGGGTGTTAAAAACAGACTCTGGTGACATATGCAAGTCTTCTCTGATTATTTAATCCACAATCCATCAAGCTCGCGTTCATCTACCTCTGCTTTTGAGTGTAAATGCCCACATCTCAAAATCTATTCAACAACCAGTGCACAGAAGTCACTCCCTACATTTTCAAGTAGATACAATACTGAAGAAAGATCTGTCACTACTTCCATTTCATTGTGACTTTAAAGAAGAGATTTTAGATTTAAGAGATTTAATCATTTAACAGTTCACTAATGTTGGTTAATGGTCACATGCAGGCAAACAAATCAAATATTTGTGAATATTCATAAAATACTCAAATATCTTTTGTGTTTAAATGTCTTAATTTTAAATTTCACATTTATTTATTAGCTTTACATCAACCGTGTTTCCCCGCATGAACCCAATTTTGAAAAGTTCTGACTTATGCAATCAAATTATAAAAATGGAACTAACAATTGTATAACTGCAAAAACTAGGAGAAATTAACTCTCTGGTTGGGACTCAAGAGCAATGCGACTGGAGAAGTGCATTGAATTCAGAGATTTTATATGCAACACCGCATCATACCGTTTTGGAGACAAATTCATGCAGACGGACACCTCCGTTGCCCTGGGGAGTGCTGGGCCCTGCCTTGGTCTCTCCATTGGGCTGACTGGGCTGCTTGAACACATCCATAGACTGAACAGAGTCTGTGTCAGCAGTGTCCCACTCCAGAGCAGCTGAAGAACAAAGCAGAGGGAAGCACTGCTCACTCACTCACTACTGCAGAATACTTAAACAGAAATGCAAAGGCTCAGGGTGTGAGAAATGATCAGGAAGAACATCCCATACAAAACACAAACAAATATAAAGAGTACTATGCTGGAGACTCAACAAGGGGGGGTCCATTTAAAACACCCCAGAGTCCTACAAACTATGTACTAAATTATTTAAAAAATGTATCTTTGACCGTTCGATAAAAACACATTTATGATACTGAAACCACATATCATGACTCACTGCGGAGCTTATTTATAATACAGCAGCAGCCTGCACATTATTATTCAGTCAATAAGAAAATCGCATAATCAATGACTCATGCAAATATTCTCTTGCTCTGAAATGTGCACCCTCATGAATGACAATATTCAATTTAAGGAAGTGAGCTTACCAGTTTTTCGGCGGCTCCGGGTCCAGTAAGGAACAGCCTCCACTGTGGTGACAGCTTCAATGGGTCCGCCATTAGTGGGCACCGTCACGGTGGTCTTAGCCACCAGAGACTCATTACCCTGATAAAACGTGACTTGAATGAACTGTCAAACAATTTCTAACTGACTACACATTCAACTAAAATATGGTGGTATTAACTGGACAATAGCAGCATTCCAACATCAAAAACAACCAGGGAATAGCTTGTTGGCTCTCACAATGTCAAAAGAAGACAAAACCTTCCAATATTCACACTCCTATGGGTTGTAGGGACTGGTGGAAACATTTTACTCGTACTGACTAAAGCAAAGCCCTACAGGGAGCCTTTAAACTGAAGAGTCTTTTCCCAATTTAAACAGTCAGTCTTATGCTTATGTAACCCTCTCTTACTTTCTCAGAGGTGCGGCCGGTGGAACGGGACCTCTTGGCAGCGGCAGGGGGACCATCTGTGTGGTTTCGGGAGGAGCGCTGCATTGAGACAGATTGAATGATCAGATATTGATTGAAATTTGGAAGAAATTTTATTAATTACATCTTTGTTGGGAAGCTTACTCTCTTTTGCCGTTTCTTGAGACGAACAGTCCTGATTGCAGAAGAGTCCCAGTCCTTTATTCAAAGAAAAGTTCATTTAAAAATAAATTACTGCAACAACAAAACTCCAATCAATAAAAGATGAGCTAGTCTAACAAAATTTAAATGTTAAAGTCAATTTCTTTCAAATGTTTCACTTTCTCCCCGTCAGGTTTGAGACAGAAATACATTTATGATTAATGTTTTTATTATGAAAGGAAATGGCATACCAAAGAATCATCAGTTTTATCATAACTGATGTCTGACAAGATAGAGGCTGATTCATCAATGGTGGTCAGTCTAGAAGAAAAAGAGTGTGAAAAACAAAATGAAGGCAAGACAAAACTTTTTTTTTTTTTTTAATTATGTCTATATAGTTTTTATTGATTTTTATTTCAGTTTTAGTTATTTTAATTATTTCCAGTACTTCACCTACAAATGGAAATGAAATAATTATATATATTGAGAATATATTATATATATATATATATATACGATATATATTATGTAGTTTTTTTTGTGGGTGTTTGGCTTAGTGTTATGGTTTTAGAAGAATTATTATACCTCAACACCTTTTGTTCTTTTAATATTTGAAATTGTTTGTATTAGCTTTGAATTTGTTTTGTTTCATTTAATGTTTTAGGTTTCTGAAATGTTGTTGTATGCATTTGTCCATGTTTTTATTGACTTTTCGTTTAATTTTCCTTAAATGTGTGATATTATATCTACTATATATATATATAGGTAGTTATAGCGTTTTCGCTGTTATTACTTTTTCTTAAATTTTGGAGTTGCTTTGTATAAAGCTTCTTGCTTAAAGACAAAGTAAAGTAAAAGTAAAAGACAAGTTACAGCCTACAGCAGTACGAAACAATTCAATCATAAAAACCATCTATTTGGTCTTTATGACATTCATGTAATTATCTCCTTATAATTAGTCCATTAAAAAAGGGTCCCCTCACAAAAGGATGATCATATTTGTTTTCCGTGGCATCTAAAAGATTGAAAAACCCTGATCTAACGCTTCATGATTCCAATCAAATCCTGAAGGATTTCTTAAAGAATAACCAGGTTTTCTCAGAAACCCAGCATATTACAGAAGTAAAATGGGTTGATAATGTGGTTTCATGTTCTTTCTCTTACCGTCGGCTAGTGTTGAGGTTTGCAGGATTCTGGGAACGGGCATTCAGAAAGGCCAGAGCTGACCGCTGCTCCTCATTTAACTGGATGCTGTTACTGGAACCTTCAGACACCAACAGCTCCCGGATGAGCTGGATCTGACGGTCCTGCAGAGTAGAAGAAAACATTTGGTTTTAGCTTAAAATTCAGAGAACAGGTCCACAGCACAAGCAACATGCAAAAAGAGGCCTACAAACCAGTTTTGCACAGTCAGCCTCAGCTTTCTGTCTCCGACGGATCTCCACATCTACTTGGTTGCGGGCATGCTTCAGCTTGATCTCCAGAGCTCCTCGCTCTGTCTCGGCCTTGGTGAGCACCTCCTTACATGCATTTAGCTCCTGCTCGCGTCTCAGCCATTTACGACGGCTGTCCTCAAAGTTCAAGGCCATCTGAATGAACTCTGACAATGAGATAAAGAATGGCAGTGAATATTTAGTGAATGAATGCATTTTATTTACATTTTTCAAGCCACAACCAGTACTTACGGGGCTCAATGCTTTCATTGAGAACATCAAATTGTGCCTGCAGGCTATTAAAAATGCTGTGCAGATTGATCACAGCACAAAAGACAGAAGCAGTCTCCATGTCCTCTCCTCTCCGCATTGCAGACGCAAAAAAAACATTTTAAGATGTGTTGCAGTGCAAAAAAAAAGCCACAATGCAAGCAAAAAACCCATTTCATATACCCTAATAAAACATCTATAGTGAAGGCAGATTTAGATTGCTTCTAATCTACGCTCTAAAAAAACGTTTAGTTATAAATCGTTTCTAAGACCACAGCAAACCTAAACTTTATTTGAAGGTTGGCATATTATTATTGCTAGTATCTCGCGACAATATTCCACATGTTTTGCCTTTTTTTCCAGGCCATACATAATATTTGGGGCGGTTTGCCAACATAAGTTAATATGAAGACGTATCTGCTAAATATAAAAATATGATATCCAGAAAAAAATTAATAATAATAATAAGAAACCACAAATCTAAGCGTAAAAGTGCCATAATAAAGTTGATGAGGATTAAAATATTATGTAACATTAAAATCCTTGTTGAAAAGAAATAACACCACATTAGCATGTAAAAATACACCTTCTAATACACTAAACGACACTCGGCTTACGCGACAAACACTAACGGTACAACCATTGAATCACTACCAGGCAGTCGTCCGATATTTATAACGGTCTACTAACGACTTGGTGATACACTCTTCAGCCTTGTCGTGAAACAATGGGGGATCAAACACGAGAACCTAACGACGGTTGTTCCAGCCTCTAGACCAACAACAGCACCTACACCGGTAGTGCAACACTCGCCTTACTACGGGGATGTTGCACACACGTATACTGTCGTTCCCCAGAGATATAGCTTTTCAATTTTGCCCGCTGCAGGCACAATCGACGCCGGCTCGCGCGTGTGGACGTATTGCGTTCGACGCAGAACGATACCAGGCGGCCGCGTGGTCTGCAGTGATGGCTTTCTGTCTGCTGTACTTACTGCACTTGTTGCACAACATCGCGTCTTTTTTCCTAGAATTTCGGGTGGCTGGCCGTCTAGTTAAGTACACTCATAACAAGTTCAAATATATGTAGACCTTAGCGCTCTAATCTGTGCATTAAAAATGTCAAACATCGACAAATCAAAACCTGTAAAATTTTTTAAAGTCAGGGGGACGATATAACCAATGAAAGAACAATATTGGTAGAAAAAGTAGGTCCATGAAATCATTCTGAAAAAGCAGCCTGCGTAAAAACGTAGATATACATAGATTTAAGGAGATAGATAATAAAAACTACAAACTTAACTTAAATAAACCAAACTACAGTTTGCTAAATACAACATATTCAAATAGTATTTTTAAATGTAACTAAAAGTAACAATACTATCAATCTGACCTGGTTACAAAGAATAAGCGGGTTTACAGAAAAGACAACCTAAGAATGGTGAGTAAATGAAAATCAACTATTTTGCCTAAATAAGAGTATTTACTGCCAGTCTTTATAACTCTACTTAATTTGACTCCATTCAACTCAATGCAACAGAATCAACAACAACTTAATTGTCTACACCACTATATCATGCGGAATCTGCCACTCTGTGAGAAATCCAACAATTCATTATTTAAACGAAAGGGAATAGCAGTAGGTTATAAGATTAACTATATGTAAAGATGAAATGCTGGATACAGACAACCCCATTCTCACCATAACCTACTATACTAAAGGCATCTTCCTTCTGCAAGGCAATGAAGCAAGCCTGAACTCATTTGAGGAGATTTTTTCCTCTGCTGAAGGCCAGAGTCGAGGAAGAGAGAAACGAGCTTCAAGAAGACTGCACAGACTCTGAGGAGGAAGGCCCAGTGAATCCTCCACCTTCACCATCTGAACGTCAACTGAGAGACAGTTTAGCCCTACTAGAACTGGACTTTACTGAATTCAGAGAACACACTCAAGCAAAACTCTCAGACACTAACACAAACATTTACATCCAGGAGCTCAAAGATGAACACCAGCAGCTGAAGAAAAACACCAGCTCTTCCATCACTGAACTCACAAGAGCTCTCAGAGAACTGCAAGAAGAAAACCGAACTCTCCGCTTACAGCTATGCAAACTAGAGGAGAACACAGAGAAAAAAGAAGAGAACTTCTCCAGAAAGCTGCAAGAGATGAGAGAACAGTTACAGAAAAACACAAAAGACAACACACTTCACTACAATATAGCTCCTACTACAGACAAACCAAACTACACAAACACAGAAAGCAGAGCGTACTCATCAACAAACAAACCCCATCGACACTCAACCTTGGTCACCAATACAAATTTTCTCAGCAGAATGGCGAATAGAAAAAAAAAAGGAAGGCAGGGCGGCAAGGGGGGGGGGGGTGGGGTGGGGGGGGGGCGGGGGGGGGGTGGGGGGGGGCGGGGGGTGGGGGGGGGGTGGGGGGGGCATAGGGTGCGCAACACAGGGCCTCACCCGCCCAGGCTCCAGAACCTGATCCAGATGTTCTTCTCCTCATGGACTCTAATGGAAAGTTTGTGGACCCTCAGAAACTCTTCCCACACCAAAAAGTCACTTCAAAGCGATGTAGCACAACAGGCCATGCCCACCAGATCATCAGAGACGTCACAGGACACCCCTCATGTATTATCATTCACACTGGGACTAACGACCTTCACTCGCTACGCAACAATACTGCTGATGCTGTGAGGAAAATAGCAGAAATAATCAGCAAAAAGTTCCCAGAATCTCGAATCTCCACGCTTCTCCCAAGACATGACACACCACCACACATCATCTACAGCATTAATGCTGAAATTTTCCATGGATGTTCTTCGCTCCTTAATGTACACCTGGCCCACCACCACCACATCAGCCTCCAACACCTGTATGATGGACTCCACATACACAAAGACGGAGTGCGTATTTTTGCAAAGACCCTAAAGGATGCAGCCCTGGGCCGCAGCCCAGCATCACCGAGACACTTGCACTCCAGAATACCACCGGCCCATTCACCCCTACATGCCCAGACATCCCCCTCCGGTCCCGGTGAGAAAGACATAGCCTGGACAAACGTCACACGTCGTCCACCACACCCACCAATGGCTCCCTATGCACCTGTAAACCAGCAGTCACCATCTTCACATCCACCTGCTGCCCAACAAACCCCAGTAAGAAAGAAGAAACCAAAAACCACCCCACACCAAGAGAAACCCCTACAGCCGAGAGCACAGAGCTATGCTGAAGCTGCAGCCCGGCCCCCTGCTGCACCCAGCACCTCCACACCTGCCAGCGAACTGAGCCAGATCAAAGAGATGCTGCAGACACTGTGCAACCAGCTCCTGAACAGATAAGGACAATATGCACAAACACAGTGCGATAAGATTGACAAAAAATGCACCAAAAAAAATTTAAAAATGCACTAATCTAAATTGTTTACCATATACTGTACATTCTCACAGGTTATTTTCTCTCTGTCTTACAAAATAGGTTTATCTTTAATAATACTAATGTGTTCATTTCATATAAGTTGTTGGAATATCCAGGGTCTTCATTCTTCAACTTTTGGTTCTAAAAGCACAGACCCAGAATTTCTTAAAAATATCAAAGATGCTTATATCATCATTCTCACCGAGACCTGGTGCAGAAATTATGCGCTTACCTACTGTCCCTCGAGCTACTATGAAGTAATTGTGCCCTCAGTTAAATTAAGTACAGTGCATCGTGGACGAGACTCAGGAGGAATTCTGGTGTGGTACAGAGAAGCTCTGGCCAAACACATTTCTATTAATACATTTGGAAAATTTCACTGCTGGTTAAAACTAAACAACCAAATCGGCATTTCAACTACTGACATACTGTTTATCTCTGTGTCATCTATATTCCCCCCACAATCCCCTGACCATGATGAGGAATACCTTAACAAATCCACACAGAGATCAGCCGTTTTCCAGGCCGCAGGGAAATTGCTGCTGTGTGGAGACTTTAATGCATGAACTGGATCTGAACCCGATAACATAGATCCAAAAGGAAATGAATATATCTTTGGCCAAAACTCCCCGAGTCTCACAAGAAAACTTCCACAGAGAAATAATCTTGACCAAACTGTAAATAAAAAAACGGTACAGAATTAGTGCTCGTCTTCCAAGCCTCAGGCCTGTACATACTAAATGGCAGGATCAGAGGGGACTCTTTAGGGAAGTTCACGTGTTGTTCAGGTCTTGGAGCTAGTGTAGTTGACAATGCCATCACTGACATGGACCCGTCCTCCTTCAGTGCATTCACTGTCAAACAGCAAACTCCACTTTCTGACCATAACCAAACTAACATTTATATCAAAACTAATCACACAGCAGAACAAAACAAACTGGAAACCTGCAAAATGTATCAGGTCCAGCAGAGATACAAATGAACTCCAGACAGTGCAGAAAAATGTATCCAAGCCCTGAATTCTGAAGAATTGAAGAATCTAATCACTATATTTATAAAAATTTGAAATAACTAAAGATGGTGTTAATTTGGCTACAAATGAAATCAATTACATATTTCAAAAAGCAGCATATATAAGTGAATTGAAAAAGAAAGGCAAAAATTCACTAAAAAACAGCAAAAGATGAAAAATGGTTTGACTCAGACTGCAAAACATTAAGAAAACTTAGAAAATTATCAAATCTGAAACATAAAGAACCAAACAACACTGACATAAGAACTGGATACTGTTCAAAATTAAAACAATACAAAGACACAATCAGAGCAAAAAAGAAACACCATCTGACTAAAAGTTTACAAGAACATTCAATAAATTATAATCAGTTCTGGGATATGTGGAATAATCTGAGCACAACAAAACCACAAGACTTACCAATACAAGATGGAGAAATTTGGACAAAACATTTTGAAAATGTATTTAAAGAAATCCCACCAAAACAACTCAATGGCAATTATAATCTGATCAAACAAAATCTACAAACTTATGAAGACACAATTAAAAATAATCAAAATCCACTTGACTTCCCAGTTACATATAAAGAATTGACAAACAAACTCAAAAGCCAAAAATGTAAGACATATTGTGGTCCTGACAGCATTCTAGGTGAAATGCTGAAACACAGCACACCTGAGCTTCAGACAGCTGTGCTCAAATTATTCAACACTATACTTAGTTCAGGCTGATTTCCTGACATCTGGAGCCAAGGACTCATTACTCCTATTCATAAGAGGGGAGACAAACTGGACCCTAATAATTTCAGAGGCATTTGTGTGAGCAGTAATCTGGGGAAGTTATTTAGCAGTATTTTAAACCATAGAATGGTAAACTTCCTTAACAAGCACAATGTCCTTAGCCCAAGTCAGATTGGCTTCCTTCCAATTACAGAACTACTGACGACATTTACACCCTACACACCCTAATCAATAAACATGTAAAACAGACCAAAAATGGAAAAATATTTGCATGCTTTATCGATTTCAAAAAGCATTTGATTCTATTTGGCATGACGGATTATATTATAAGCTCTTACAAAGTGGTGTAGGGTGTAAAGTTTTTGACATTGTAAAATCAATGTATTCAAACAACAAATGTGCAATCCGAATTGGCAACAAACATACAGAATTCTTCACCCAGAAAAGAGGAGTGCAGCAGGGCTGTAGCCTGAGTCCAATGCTGTTCAACATTTACATTAATGAATTAGTGGTGCAGTTGGAACAGTCTACAGCCATTGGACTCACTCTACAAGACAAAAGCATCAAGCTTTTGCTGTACGCAGATTATCTGGTGCTGCTGTCATCCACCCCACAGGGACTACAGTAACACCTGGACCTGCTGGACAACTACTGCCAGAACTGGGCCCTGGCAGTAAACCTCAAAAAGACCAACATTATAGTCTTTCAGAAAAAGCCTAGATGTCAGGAACACAGATACCAGTTCAGTCTAGGCAGCACCGCCCAAGAACACACGATGCAGTACACTTACCTCAGCCTGATCATCACTGCATCGGGGGGATTTTTCAGTTTGGCTGTGAATGCTCTCAAAGATAAAGCTCGAAGAGCTCTATACACAATCAAGAAAAAATTCCAAAATATTGAAATACCGCTTCCAATTTGATGTAAAATCTTTGATAGTGTGATTCAGCCCTTAGCGCTGTATGGAAGTGAGGTTTGGGGTTCACTCAGTGATCAGAGCTACACTAGATGGGACAGACATCCAATAGAAGCCATACACACAGAATTCTGCAAAATGATTTTAAAATTACAAAGAAAAACACCCAATAACGTATGCAGGGCAGAATTAGGCCGATTCCTATTGATTATCAATATGCATAAAAGATCTCTCAAGTTCTGGATGCATCTTAAATCAAGTCCTACAGAATCGCTACATTTTAAAGCGCTACAAACCCAAGAACTGAACCCCGAAAGGAGTCCACTCAGTCAGCTAGTTCTGAGACTTACTAACCTGACTAACTCTACTAACTATCCAGTCTCAAACCAGCACTGCGTCTCATCCAAACATCAAAATATATCAAATTATCAAACAATCTAAAAATATATATCTGGAACATTGGGATCAAGAAAATAAACACAAAGTAAATTACAATTCTATCGAACTATAATATAGAATTATGAATTGGAAGAATATCTCCTGAGTGTCAGAGACACAAAGCAGAGACAGATCCTGACCAAGCACAGGCTCAGTGAGAACAAGTCTAGCCACTGAGACCGGCAGACACAAAAAGAGCTGGTTACGCAGAGAGCAAAGAGTGTGTGCTCACTATGAGACAGGAGAGATCGAGACAGAGTTGCACTTCCTCCTTCACTGTCATAAATACATTTCCATAAGAAACCTCTTACACAAATTCACCAACTTAATAAATAACTGTAATTCAGGTCCTGGGTGCGCGGTGAAAGCAAATAAGATCGGTATTAGGAGAGGACAGACGCAAGCAACTTGCTGCAATATACGTGTGGATGTCCACCGCCTGTAGAAGACGACAGCTGAATGATGTGTGTGTGCTGACCTCACATTAGGCTGGACAATAATTCATACAATAGAGTCGTGCTATATATTATTTTATGCAATACCGGGTGGGGGGGCGGGTTATATGAATGTTTAACTACACATTAATCCGATATTTTCATATTGGGGGAAAAAGAAGAAAACATTACCATTGTTTCCAACATTTATTTATTTGTGGCGTTTGATTTCTTGAATAAACATGAGCAACTGGACGTTACAACTCAAAATGTGTGCGGGTTTTTTTATATGAATGAATATCTGAAGCGAACCGACTGTTCTTCAAACGTTTTTCGATGACATTTTGTTTACAGCCATTACTGGAGAAACCGCTAGTTTTATCACTCTAAAAGCGCCTCCTGCTGGCCGAGAATCAGTTTGCGTTTTTTAAATAAGCCCGTCTCTCTAGCGTAAGCAATTTCCAGATTTTTGTTGGTGGTGTTCAATTAGTTTTCACTCATATGGTTTCTGCAGGACGCTGGCACTTTTCCTACCCTTTTTTTCTGGCGAAGCACAGTTGTTTCAAGTCTATACGATTACTCAGCCGACACTAAACCGTGAAAGTTTTTGAACTGAAGAGTTTTTTTTTAAGGGGTCATCATTTTCCACACGTTGATATGATTCTTTAGGGTCTCAATTAAAAGTCTATAACATACGTTGGTTAAAATTTCTCAATGTTAGTGTAAAAACACCTTTTTAAACCTGTAAAAATCAGCTCTGTTTTTATCAAGCCATTATAGTCCATGTTGCTGTAAATGTTAATGAGCTCTGCTGACCCCGCCCCTCTCTTCCGAGAAAGACTGTTTACTTTAGCTGCATTCATCGTGAACCTTGCTAATTAGCACATTATTAGGAAAAAAAGATTAATTACAAACGTTATACTCACTTCTTCTGTAGATGAAAATTGATCACGAATGATTCGGCGATATCGATCTTTAGGGATGATCGGGAGGAGCACATTCACCCTTCAAAGCGAAAGTAACATTAAGCCGCTGTTCTTCATCAGCTCAATGTCGGTAAAGAGTAAATGACATGTGCTAATATTCATATTACTCTCCAACAATAAAAGCACCTCAATACGCGGTTAAATCGTAGACATCTTGTCTTCCCTCTGCACCAGAGTCAACACAATGCGACTGATACAGCTCACTCAGGCGGTAAGACCCATACGCATTATCCTTTGCTTGAACACTACGGGCATCAAACACTATCGGGGGGGGGGTGGGAGGGGCCGGTATCGAGAGTCTACTCATTCTGACGAGGAATCTCACAAAAGCCTTGTTTTTGCGAAGGGGATTTTAATATAGGATAAAAAAGAAAAAATACTGGATGGATGTGTTTATAATTATAGGCTCTGGATTGAACACACACTTCCAACATCACATTTATTTCACTCAAACTTGAAACAGTGCATTTTGCATCCGAAGACCCCTTTAGGAATTCGTACTTCTGCTCACCAAGGCTGCATTTATTTGACCAAAAAAATTATTTAAATTGGCTTTCTATTTGATATATTTTAAAATGTAAATTATTCCTGTGATCCCATAGCTAAATTACTTCAGGACACATTACCCGCGGTCTTCAGTGTCCACATGATCCAAAATCCAATCTAATATGCCGATTTTCTACATTATCAATATTTGTAAAACAGTGGTAATTTTTTATTTCAACAAAAGGATTCTTTTGATAGAAAGATCTCCAGGTCAGCATTTACAGCGGAAAGTCGTGACATTAACACTATACCGTTCAAAACACTTTGGAGTCAGTAGAATTATATAGTCCCTCTCGAGCTTTCAACCAGACATCCGCGAGATTATCTCCGTTAGGGAACTCCGTTCCCGGTGTGCGCTGAAACCGTTCTCTGAAGTCCTATTGGCTCCCGCGTCCAATGACAAGACTGGTCACCAATTGATTCTAAGATTATGCAAACACACACCATGCAAATACTGACGAGCTTGAGAGGCAGTATAAAATGCGGTGCATGCGACAATTACGTCAGAATCTTTTACTTCACCTGTTGAATTCACTATGGCAACAATCTGCAAGATCTGCGCGGGACCGATAGAGCCGCCGGATCAGCACCACTACTGCGTCGC
>JADLZN010002610.1:0-25462 GCA_018155175.1 Sinocyclocheilus anophthalmus
TACAAGTTCATTACTGATTCCAAATTACACGGCAAAAATAGTTAGTAGCATAAACCATTACATTACACATTTGAGGTGATAAAATAGGACTACTTTTTGATTATTTTTAGATTGCTTATGACCTAACTCGTTTATCATATTGATTTAAAATAGGATAATCTTGAACCATATTGATATAAAAAATACAAAGAGAAAAAATATATTCAATTTGTTATTAACAACATGAAGTGCATTAAACATGACATTACATCAAGGTTTCCCAAACTGGGGTTCGTGGATTGTTTAATGAGCATATGATCAGAAGCGTGATATTTATATATATATAATATATATATATATTATATATATATATTATATAATATATATATATATAATATATATATATATATTTATATATATATTATGTAATATAGCTATAATAACTACATACATACAGTAAGAATAGTTTCTGTTTTTAAAGCAAGTTCAAAACGGACGGGGGCAAAAAGTCAGACGAACATACTGGTTACCAGAGCAATCGTGTAGTGATTATTTTCACCAGCAGAGGGCGCTATGAACTACATTGATTACACGCGCTGCTACATTAGCCATGAAGAACTGAACCAAAATCAATTCAATCACAATTACAATAGTCAGAAACAAATGAGGACATAAATGTGTATAATGACAAAGGTATGACAGGTATTACAAGGAGAAGGTGACTTTTCAGGACATTACCCCATGTCCCCACTTTTCAAAACACTTATAAATCACACAGAATGGAGTGTATTGAAAATCTGAAATAGTAGAAAGTTTCCTGTGAGGGGTAGGTTTTAGGGGTAGGGTTGGTGTAGGGCATTAGAATATACGGTCTGTACAGTATAACCATTACGCCTATGGGATGTCCCCGTTTTTCACAAAAACAAACCTGTGTGTGTGGGTGTGTGTGTGTGTGTGTGTGTGTGTGTGTTTTTTTTTTTGTGTGTGTGTGTGTGTTGTGTGTGATGTGTGTGTGTGAGTGTGTGTGTGTGTGTGTGTTGTGTGTTTTGCTGAGTGTGGACTTTGTGTTTGCTTTGTGTGTGGTGCAGTGAGTGAGTGACGGTTTGTGAGTGTGTGTGTGTTGTGGTGGTGTGTGTGTGTGTGTGGGTGTGTGTGTGTGTGTGTGTGTGTGTGTGTGTGTGTGTGTGTGTGTGTGTGTGTGTGAGTGTGTGTGTGTGTGTGTGTGTGTGTGTGTGTGTTGTGTGTGTTCGGGTGGCCATGTGTGTGTCGGTGTGGTTGTGTGTGTGTGTGTTTGAGTGTTGCTGTGTGTGTGTGTGTTTGTGGGATTTTTGTTGCTGCGTGTGTGTTTGTTGTGCGGTGTTGTGTGTGTTTGTTGTGTGGCGTGATGTGTGTGTGTGTGCGTAGTGGTGAGTGTGTGTGTGTGTGTGTGTTTGTGTGTTTGTGTTTTTGTGTGTGTGTGTGTTTTTTTTGTGTTTGTGTGTGTGTGTGTGTTGTGGTGTGTGTGCGTGTTGTGTTGTGTGTGTGTGTGTGTTGTGTCGTTTTGAGCCCCCACCCGCGCCTAACCGCCCCCCTCATCTTGCGTGCGTTGCCCCCCTCCCCCTCTGCTTGTCCCCCCTGTGCGGTGCACAGGCTGTGTCGTACGGGAAAGGAGGATTGGGCGCAGAGAGCAGGGGCAAATGATCAGTAGGATGTACACGCAGGTATATGCTATGAAATAAGAAAACAGTGAGTTTGTATCTCAACACTGAACATTTCACGACTGACTGAAGTTTATGGAGGTATTGTTGCATAATTCCAAATAAATAGATTATGATCCACAAAAAAATCTTTCAGTTTCACAAACATTAATTAAATTCACAAATAAATAAAATGAGATCAAAAATTGGTCGGCAAAGTTTGGCTGTTATCTGATTGGCTTGAGTAGACGTGGGTGGAGTCCACATATTTAAGGGATTGTCAGCGGTTTACGCTAGAACTGTTCAATATCCCTTAAATAATAAAAAAATGCGCACAGCGATCTACAAACGCACAGAACGCTATTCACAAATGAATGCCAGGAAAAGTTGTGTTTGTGACATAAACATATTTATGTGAATATGTTTTTTATTTGCAGATTTCATTTCATTTATTTGTGAAATTAATTTGTGAAACTCTAAAATAGATCTGTGGATCTCATTCTATTTATTTGTAAATCTCTTTGGTAACACGTTATAATAACTTTCATTAATAAATCACTAACAAACTTTATATAATGCTTAATGGATCATTAGCTAATATATATTCAAAGAGTTAGAAACGTGAGACAATGTGCTTGTTAATGTTTGCTAATAGACTTTAGATAATGTTCAAACAAATCATTATTTGATATGTTAAAATGCTACAAAATGTCATTAAACTTTCATATGATCAAGCACTTATTGAAAATCTACAAATGATGTTAACAGATGTTATAAAATGATTAAAAGCTTGTGTTAATGCACAACACTTCTGATGCTATTGAGGTGTGGTACGGGTAAGTTTAGGGACGGGTTTGGTGGTATGGGTAGGTTTAAGAGTTGGTTAAAGGGTCAACAGTGTACAGGGGTCAATTTGATTATAAGGGAACAGGCTCTATCTGTTTGTATTATATTGTTTTGATAAATTAACAAGTATTTTCTTTTTAAAATGTTTTTCCCCTGTTTATTTATGATTCAAGAAATATCCTGTTTACTGTTCGTTGAGACAATAAAAACACGTTTTTGCACCAAAATTACAATATTTTATGTCTTTAGCAGGCATTTAGCTAAACTTAACCAGCCACCCTTTACACAAATCTTGTTACATTACTCTCTCAGAAAAAAAGGGGGCGGTACCTTTTCAAAAGTCACACCTTTGTCCATATTAGTACATATTAGTACTTAAAGTGTACATATTAGAACCTAATAGTTACAAAAATGTACCTTTTGAAAAGGTACCACCTCACTGACGACTTTTGTACCTTTTTTTTCTGAGAGTGCACAAACTCCCATGCCAGAAGATAACTACATGATTATTATCGTTTATAAACATTTACAAATGATGAACAGTGTTAACGTTCACTGGCTACTGCAAAAACATGCACAAATGATTAATATATGTTTGTTAAGATGTGTAATAGAGGCTACACAACAACAAAGACAGCAAATGAAGATATATGAACTGAAAGTTTGCTGAAATTGAAGCCATTTCAATTTACAGTAAATAATCATAGGTTAAACATTTGGTATGTTTAGTACTTCATAGTAACATGTAAGAACATTATTCATATTTCTAGCTAGTTGAATATAGTATATATAATATTTCTCCTAACCAATGATCTGTTTAAGCATTTATATCAAAAGTTTTAATGCTTTATAAATGAAGTTATTATGAAGTTTTATAAATTATAAATTTTATTAATTCAATCAAACAGCGTAAAATCTATTTGATCTAAATTTAAAGATTTAAAATAGATCATCTTAATACACATGAAAATATAAATGTTATTTGCAGGAATCCTTCGCTTGCTTGAACAAGTTCATTCTTCAATCAATATGTGCAAACAAAACAGAAATGGTGCACTTGGGCCGCATAATAAATCATTAATCAATAAATACACAGTAGACATTAAACATTAACATGGATCGTATTTTTAATAGAGACTACAACCTGTAAATGGATCAATTGGTGGTCAGTCTTGAGTTTAAGATTGAAGAAACACTTTTAGATTGGAGGAGACCAAAATCTGCCAAAATGGCACTGCATGAGCAATTGCCGTTTTTCAACCCAGTAAGTGACCAATAACTGTATTTATTTATTTATCTTTTAAATAGCAATTTCCTCATACTTTGATTTGGATTGCTGATATGGACAATCAGAAGCATGAAAATGTGGCCCATTGTTATAATTTTGCTTAAAATTGACTGAAAGAAATGACTGTACACACGTGTGGAGCACTCGTGTATTGAGATGTCTGATATGAAATGGTTTCACACAGACTGTCCCGTTCTGTAGTCCAATCCCAGGAGGATTGCTGGAGGGAATGAGTATTACTGTATGTGGACGGGTTTTGCCAGATGCAAACAGGTGAGTAACAGTTTCTCTGTAAAAGAAGATGAATGTGAATTTGCTTAATCTCATCAATCACATGCTGTAAACAAAAAAATCTGGGAATGTAAGTAGGCTGCTAACTGTAGTGCATTCAAAAATATTTTACTGTAACAATACATGACATGTAAGTGAAGTGACATGTGGCCAAGTATACTCAGAATTAGTGCTCTGCATTTATCCCATCCAAGCATAGATCTATTACAGTTCTGTATAGTAAGGGAACTTACTGTTAACAAATTAACAGGTTTTACTGTAGCATTTTTAAAGTTAAAATTTCAATAATTTATAAAATGTTTTACCAGAAAGATATAAAAAGTTATGTATTGTTTGTTTTACACTTGCAACAGTTTGCACATACAACTGGACATATTTATACCCTTGAGACTTTGATGCATTGATAAATCACCTGCATTCCCATTCTGCGTTTGACATGTTACAGCAGTTATTTTCTTCTTCTTCTTCTTCAGATTCCACGTGGACCTTCAGAATGCAGCTGATGTCGCTCTGCACTTTAACCCTCGCTACAACAGTGGTGGGTACATCGCGCACAACTCCCTCTTGAACGGCGTTTGGGGAAATGAAGAAATCAAAGCTCCAACTCCTTTCCCGAGAGGCCATTTGTTTACTCTGCAGATCCTCATCACACTGAGCTCATACAAGGTCATTCACTTTCGTGCACTTTTGCTTTTCTAAATTAGTTTCAGTCAAAAATGACCTTAGTGTTGTTGGCTTTTTCTAGATAAGTGCCAATGGGAAACCCTTCTCTGAGTTCAAGCACCGTATGCCACTGACACATGTGGATAAAATCTGTATGGCTGGAATGGTCAGACTGAGTTTAATCGCTTTCCAGTATCTTGAGGTGAGAAAAATATACACTTAAATACCAGTATTAGCAATATCATTGTGTTTTGATATTTCAATAGCTTGGAAGCTTCTTTATTGAACGTGTGAGGGAAACTGATGTACATTACAGCCATACAACAGCATTATATACAGACTGAACCACGTGCAATACAATAAATATAAGACACTGGAAGGTGAAGATGCAATTTAACAACAAAAGGTACATAGTTTAAACAATATACAGTAAATGTACAATTTTTTTTTTCAAATAGACAACATACTGATACAAGGGGTTAAAAACACACACACACAAAGCACTAGTAACAAAGACTTTTTTTTAAGTTTATGGCTGATATACTGGAGAGACAGACGGACATCAGCTCAGTTTTAGTACAACCTTACTGTTAAAACAGCACCTTTATTATGTTGTAGAGTGCTACAATGGCACACATAATGTAATTTTGCCATTTTAAAGTCACTTTGATTTAACAGCCAAATTCTACTAAATGTGTACCTGTCCTAAATATCACATTTAATTTACAGCCCCATCATCCTGTGCTTCCGGCATCTTTGGTAAGTCATCTGAAATGTGCGTTTGGCCTAGAGGTCTTTAGAGATTTTGTTTAGTGACAGATTGAATCTCTGTAACACTTTGATGACGTTTTTAGTGCTCGTAACACTTCGATGCATATCGATGTGATTAGAAAAGAACGGACATGTGTAAACCAGGGCTGTCCAATCCTGCTCCTGGAGGTCCAAGCACTTCAACACACTTTGCTGGTCTCGGTATTCCTGTACCCCCGGATCCACCTTTCATATCTCCCTGATTTATACCCCTGACTCAGATCTCAGCTAGGCTGCGTTCCACTCCACTTTTAGACATGCACTCGTGAACTTCCCTATGCACTTCCCCTCGGGGAATCCCCGCTGCCATTTTGAAGTGCGTTTTCAATTAACAATGAAATTAATTTTCTAGCTATTAGATTGTTTTATTAACGTCTACACCTACCCCAACCCTAAACAATAATGCAAAAACAGTAATTATTGTTGTATAGTGTGACAAAAATTACGCTGTATTGATGTGTGCATGCCCAGTAGTTTCAGCTGTATCCCTTCTAGCCTTAACCGACGTAACTAAATGAACTGGAACGCAAGTGAACTGAGTGCGTTAGATAAGGGAACCACTGTTCTAGTGATTCTGAAGACCTTGATTAGCTGCGTCAGCTGTGTTTACTTAGGGTTGGAGCTAAACTCTGATCTCCAGGTACAGGTTTGGACACCCTGTTCCAAAAAAAAATTGATTTTGGTTAATTTTATAAGGCTTACTTATGTGCTTTGATAAATATTTCTGTTTTATACAGAACTTTTTTAATGAATGTTATAAAAATTAAAAAAAACAAACACTCATAAACGCATTTAACTTTCAGTTGTCAAAATCAGTATTTTTTTTTTAAATATCTAATACAATGAACTGATTAGTTACTAAAAGGTTGCAGTATATTATAAATGTTGTTAATTACTTTGACCCACAATCAGAAAGTCCCATACAAAAGCATCATTGATGGTGGATTACGGTCTGGAAAAGTCATCATCATTGAAGGAGTCATCAATTCTAATGGGTTTGACAACAAAAATAACACCTTCTGTTTGAAATATTCTCTTTGAATCATGACTGCTTCCATCTGATCAGAAAAACATTCCTCTTCTTTCCCCAGAATGGAGATTTTTCTACGGCACAAAACCGGAATTGCATTTTACTACAGTCCTCGTTTTGATGAGAATGTGGTTGTGTGCAACAGCTATGAGGATGGGACATGGGGCGATGAGGAAATTTATGAGCTCATGCCGATTCAAATAGGACAACCGCTGCAAGTAAGCAAACATTTGACTTTATGAAAGTACCATTGATGTTCAAGTGGACAGTGTGGATATGACTGTAAATACACTGGGCAATGACTGTACAGTACAATTAGGGAAAAATCTGTAAAGCATGCAGTACTGAATGATTTGAATGCGTTTCAGGTCACCATCTTCTGCAGTCATCAGGGTTACGAAGTGTTTGTCAATGGTGAACAAACTCACACTTACAGCCATCGCTACACTAATCTGGAGGAGATTGATGTTCTAGACATTCGTGGAGACGTACAGCTGAGATTTGTGCAGCCCTGACAAAGATTTCATCCAGATCTATGAGGAAAACATCTTCAAAACCAACAACAGCTGCAGTCATGATAATAATAATACTTAAAAACTAATAAACACAGGCTGTTCTGCATTGATGTGTCCAACCTATCTGTGCTATCTGTGTTAACAGTTCTAGTAAAATACGCCTACAAACACAATTTCTTAGATCATAAGCAAAATAGCACTAGTGAGAAACAACAGAGATGTTACACGGTTTTTTTTTTTAATTTCCAGAAAAATGTATTCTGGATCTAATCGATCAAATTTAAAAGTAAAATGCTAAATAAAATAGTTGAAACCTAACAGAAATGCTCCTGACCACTAGAGGACAGTGTAGACCTGGAAATGTTATGAAACAACTAACTAGTGGTATAGGATATTATCAAAGTTATTGACAGTATATTAGTTGTTGTTTCTTCTGATTATACGGTTGCATTATATATAGATATATATATAGTAGTATATATATAATGCGATATATATATATATATAAGATCTATATATAATTGTTTGCAATTACAAGGTTAATGGGTGTTTGTGGAGTAAGATCAATTTCTCTTTGACGAGATTACTTCCTCTTTTTGGCCGGGTTTTGTTTCTTCGTGTTGTAAACTCTAGGGGCGAGGCTTCTAAACTGGGGTGTTTTTAAGGGCGTGATATTCAAATGACGATTGTTTTCTGCCTCCACATTTATCAACGTGCGATCATTCGTATGATGAGATTGGCGGCATATGAATGTTTCATGACTCACACGTGAACTCTGTCATAAGTTGATTTGTGCACACGGATCTGAGCTCGTTAGGTTGATAAATGAGGCCCAATGTGTGAAGGTCTCTGACCTGTTTCCTCAAAGTTTACCTAATTTGTTTGTATTTAGTTTCAGTTTGATTCTAGCTCCATGTTTAATCTGACTGCAGTTTCAAGTGATCATTACATTTAGATCTAATTAAGAACTAATAGAAAAAAAATCGATCATGAATTATTTTTGATATTTGATTATTTTGGACATCCCAGAGACCATGGATCCCAGGATCACAAATTTGCAGTCTAATCTTAATCAAAGGTCGCAAGGTTAATTTAAACCTTTCAGCTGGCCACCTTCTGCTTGCTTAGAACAAAAAGTGTAGTTTATGTCACTTCAATACAACTTGCCGGTGATAGACAGAAGTCAAAAGATCTCTGATGAAGTCATGATAGTCTGCTCTATCCTGGAAACATCAGCCTCCACGTGATCTATAATGATTTCAGAAGAGATCAGAAAAACACAAATATAACATTTTATCTGGCAGGTAAGAGTGTATCATGCCAATTACATAATTAAACAATTTATTTCAGATATGATAAATACTTGACATCAATTGCTCATACTAATATCTGAGGCCTGGTGTTGTATTTGAAGGTGTATTCCTGATTGGAATTGCAATTTAAAGTGGACTTCGATGTATTTCCCTTTCTTTTTTTTGATTGAAAATTTCCCTAGACTATATTGAGCTGTTCCTCTCGGAGACGGCTACATAATCTACAGTATTTTATAAAGGAACTGCATTTTTTATGTCTATTAAAATGGAAATCCGTGCTCTCTGGCATGCTACGGGAATTAAATTGTATTTAAATGTCCATACAATTTAATCAAAATGTATTTATTAAATGCAATCTATTATTTATATTTTTAATCAACAATAATAAAGTATTTATTCTCATTTACTGCAAAAATAACAATATGAAAATTAATACAAATTAAACAATATAGCAACAACTTGCTAAACTGGTCTGAGACTAAAATAAGAGTTAAGAACAGCCTAGATTTACAAAGAACATCACTTCAGAAGCAGCAGGGTGTGTGTATTTGCTAATGCTTATACAGTAGTGTAGGACTTCTACACATACCAACCAGTTTTTTGCATGCAAAGCCTGTGCTTTTGTCTTCCATTGAGAACTTTCACCTGTCACAGATCAGCTTTCATTTCTTTCATTGCTGCACTAAAGAGTGATGCCATGTGTTTACCCTCAGAGTTCCAGCTCAGAAGTGCAATAGCAAACATCCTGAATGAGGAAAAAATGTATTTCTTTGTCATATATTTGAGATCTTTCTCAGTTTAAATCACATCATTGACCACATAGTTTCACATTGTACTGTAAAACGACAAACGACAAAATGAACTGAAGGAGAAGCAAACGTTCTGTAATTATTTCATTTCACTTTTATATGATTTCATGAAAAAGCTACATGAGCAGCAGCACCAACAATAATAATATTAATATTTGATGTGTATCAAGCAGATCACATTTAAAGGACGCTGCATAGAGCAGAAACAAATTCTGGTTGAAAATAAAATCAATTTAATTCAGATATGAAGTTAAATGTAAATGGCAAACTTGTGTTTATTGGAAGCCTAAGACAGTGGGTTGTGTTCTGCTGTGTGGGGTTGCCTTTTTTGCATGTGACAATGCAGGCAAGGCTCTTCGTTTCTTTATTATTGTCTTCAGAGGCTCTTGCACGACAACTGAAAAACACTCGGCAAGTAAAGCTCCATTTTTGTCAATTATTTATTTATTTGTGCAATTATTTGACCTTGGTACAAATGTTTAGGAAACTGGATCAAAAATTGCTGAATAAATTACAAAGAGTGCGTATAAAAAACCTGATCAGTTTGCAATTTTTTCTATCTTACTGTAATACTAACAAGTGTTTAGAAAAGGATAATGATACAAATATCATGTTGCATAACTTTATACCTAGCACACCAATAATTTGGGTCATATGTAGGAATACGCATACAATCCAAATAGAGATATGGTATTTCTTGCTGTTAGTAGAATAATTCTATGGTTTTAATTTAGTGTTGACTTTAAATTCGTATTCGTGATTTAATTTTTTTCCACACACGCCTGTAACAGTGTAAACTGACTTTTTTTTTTTTTCGTTTATAAATGTTTATTCACTGTTGCACAAAATAATTGTAAAGAATGTTGGTGTAGTTACCCTTTTTTTAATAGAATAGAAAAATGATTATGACAACATTCAGTGAACTATTTGACTGGAAAAAAACAAAACAAACAAAAAAACAGAATTTTTCCTTACTGATATATTTTATTACTAATATACAGTATGTTTCCTCTTAATCAAGAGAGATAAAATTAAGTAAGTCAACTGACAGACAAGATGCGGAGGAGAAGCATGGATCAACCTCTTCAAAGTAAATATCTATCTATCTATCTATCTATCTATCTATCTATCTATCTATCTATCTATCTATCTATCTATCTATCTATCTATCGATCTATCTATCTATTCATCTGTCTGTTCATCTTATTTACAGTGTCACGTGTGAATATTGTGCTGTTGGGTCTGACTGGAGCAGGAAAGAGTGCATCAGGAAACACCATCATAGGTGGAGACAGAAAAACATTTGAAGAAGGCTACTCTTTTGAGTCTAAAACCAAAATCTGTACAGCAGCACATACAGAAGTGGGCGGACGAAGAATCAATGTGATCGACACTGTAGGACTCTCTGATACAAAATTGAAGATTACAGATCTTCAGACCAAAATAGAGCAGATATTTGATTGTGCACACGATGGTGTTGATGTGTTTCTGCTGGTGATCAGACTGGGTGTTACATTTACAGAGGAGGTCATTACAGCGATGAAATGGATCCAGGATAATTTTGGAGCAAAAGTCTTAAAACACACAATAGTGCTCTATACGCATGCAGATCAGTTACAGGAGACAGTAGAAGATTTTCTGGGAGAATGTCAAACACTGCGGTCACTCGTTGATCAGTGTTCAGGAGGATTTCATGTTTTTAACAACAAAGATGAAGATCCATCTCAAGTCACTGAGCTTCTGGACAAGATAAACAGACTGAGGATGACGAATGTGTACAAGAGATACAATGAGCAGGACTATAAAGAGACTCAGGATAAAATCCTACTCAGAAAACATGTTACTGGAGCAAAAATAGGAGGAGGAACAGGTATATTAATAGGAGCAGTAGCTTCTCAAGTAGGAGCAGGTGAATTAACTACATGGAAAGCAGCAGCAGTAGGAGCACTAGGAGGTGTGGTTATAGGAGCAGCAGCAGCCTGGGTGCTTGCGAGAAAATATACATCCAGACAAAAAAAATAAAAGGCACTGACTTAAATTGTGTATAAATATAAATATAAAACATAACCATTTAAAATCAATCAGACACCAGATTTCCTTTTACAAATTGTACTTGTTTGTTAAATATTGTGTCCTACTTTTCTAATCACAATAAAATAATTAACAGAGCATTTCTGTTTAATAGATTTTAATAACAAAATGATTATTAAATAAAGGAATAAACTAATAAATTAACTCATATTGTGTATTATCTATGTGTTATGTGTATTATGCAGTTGTAAAATTGTGACCTAGGGGTCACTGCCAGGGAACTTTACCACAATGTCAAGAGGATGGCAAGAATTTATAGCTAAACGTGCATGTGTTCACTGATGAATTAACTAAAGTCAGGATTTCAAAATGTAGAGTTTAACTTACTCCTTTACTGTTATTATCATTGTGTCACAGAGTGTACAGGCTTAATAATCATACCAATACATTTAAAGATTTGCATATCAATACAGTAATATTTTATTTGAAGGAACAAAACTAAATACAAATTTTCTAGACAGAGAGAAAAAGTGGGGGTAATCAACTGAAAAGCTACAACTAGACTACAGAGAGGGACAGAATAGACTGAACTGAAAAGACATGACCCACAACACAGTAAAATCCCCAGTGTTAAACTGACACTGCTCCGTGTTCATATATGGGATCCACTACACTGTAAAAAGTGAACATGTTGAATGATGGTGTATATGGCTTGTTCTCCAAAATTCTTCTGAATCCATTAAACTGTGTTTTTCTCTTCGTCTGTGAATCGTCCTACTCTGATGACCAGCAGAAACACATGAGGACCAGGAACAGACATTTCTACACATCGACCTATTTCATTTTTCTTCAGTTCTTGTTCTGATATGGATGTATCAAACAGACCTGGAGTGTCTATTATTGAGATGCTCTTTTCACCAATCTGTGCTCGTCTCTCGCAGGACGCTGGTGAAACTTCCTCCTTAAAACACTTCTGACCCAGGATGGTGTGCCTTTTTGAAATGGTACTGCCCCAGTGCTAGTTTCTATACCTTTTTTTTCCGGAGAGTGTGGGTGCTTTTGAAACACTGCTTTGTGAAGCTTTGAAACTTTTGTGAATCAATTGTTTCGAAACAGTGGTTCGGCGCACGTATCAAACTGCCAAAGTCACTTGACTTCAGTAATCGAGGTTTCGTTACGTCATAACTGTTTCAAACCATTTAGAAATGTCTATGGTTTGCAGTTGGGAGGCGATGATCTCTGTAAACCCGTGAATCATGCGAGTGCATCGAGATCGAACCATTGAATCAGCGTCTATGGGTTTTATATGATCTGAGATGATATGAGAAATTTTATTTAATGATATCTAAATTAATATATATATATATAGCCTTAGGTGCGTGCACACATAGACATCAAAGGGGGCTTGAGCACCTTCCCTTTTTTCTGGGGAGTTTTTTTTTATTTATTAAATGAATATATGTATATATGTGTGTGTGCGTGTTTGTGTTTCTGTTTGCGCACAGCTTTCCCTTTCAAGCAAATAAAAACTCAAAATATCTGGTCCGTCGGGAAATGTGTTCCATACCTTTGCCCAATCAGCAAATGGACAAATCCTCTCTGTCCGACGTCTTTCAACACTGTCCCCGGGCCATCGGGCATTCCTTATTGTCGAGCCATGCTTCTACTACTCGCTCAGATCACCCAGTCGTAAAGACATTTTGAAATACGGGACAAAACATGATATTTTCTAAATAAGTCGGGACACTAAAAAAAGAGCTGAAATACGGGACTGTCCCGAGAAAAACGGGACATCTGGTCACCCTATTTCATAGTTTTTGTTCATTTACACAAGTTTTGACCAGCAGGCATCACCAGCGTGTTCTCAATAAAGATGCCTGCTGAAGTCTCCTTGGTCTTAACTTCTGAGTTTCCAACACACCCGTTGCCTGATAAATGTCCTGAACTGACTTGTTTTTACATTTCAGACACCAAATCATTGATCACAATGAGCTTTTGACTACAGCATTGACAGAGATTAGACAGTAAAACCAAGTAAACAAGAGTCATCATGACTCATGAGAATTGAAAATGAAAGTTGCCAGAGGCCATCAAAGGAATGAATCCCTAGCAACAACAGTGAAACTATAATCAGATGATTTATTTTGTGATTTATTATCTTAAGGAATATATAGAATATAATTGCATACACTTTGACTATTTAACACAGCCAGGATTCACTGTTTACACCGAATGTACTGTAGCAGCAGTAAGTTAGAAAGCATCTATGAAAGTGTACATTTGCACAACCTCAGTAAGGGATATAACTGGCTTTGCAAATGCTAATGTAAGTTGTCAGAAGGGAAAAAAGATGAATATACTACATTTAGTTCCTGTATGTATTCCTTTTGGTTTAATGATCCAGGTCAGGTTTGAACAGCCATACACAAGGAATGTGACCCAACACGTTAGCAGCTCGAAATGCTGCTATTTACACATATTCTAAATTATAAACTCTACTCCTGTTTGCATTCATCCTAATCGGTTAAATCTAAGACAAATTCAGCATTTTACACCAAGCACTCATGTAGAAAACACTATAGGATTCTACCAAAACGATCACAATGTCAGCTATGTAAACACTAGTAAGCAAAATCGTTTAATGACTTTAAAAGTAGCTTCTCAAAGCACTTTATAGTTGAAACAACTTTAACAATACAAATATTATAAGTATTATTAATTACAACCTGAAGCATAAATCCACTGACCGTCAGAGACTGGTAAAACAACAATCATTAAAGTGAAAGTAATTATTAATTTATTATATATCTCATATTATTATATGCATATCATAAACCAAAACTGCCACATGCAAATTAATCACATGATCAAAATTGACCTTTTAAAACAAGCAGGTTCACTTTCTCTCATTAAGTCAGAGAGAGAGGAGCAGAGCGCGGTGAATGCATTGAGTCACAGAGACATGGCAAGAGCTCATACAGGTCAGTTAAAATCTATTTACACAAACATCTGTGGAGTTTCAAACTGGAGTACAGATAAAAAACTCCATAACACAACATAACATAGGTAAACAGAATGATCTGCAAAGACGATTAATGGGTCTTTAAAGCAAATATATGACAAATATTAATTACAATTTTTTTGTATTTGCAACATCCTGACAAGATGAATATCAAATATAATCTGATTGACGAGAGGGTGGAGAAATATCTCTAATATGTATTTACCTAAGCTACGCTTGTTAATGAATAGTATTTTATATTGGCAGTGCACAACAGAGTGGATCTGTTTGTATAATATAATTGATAATAATAATAATAATAATATAAGAAGAAGAAGAAGAAGAAGAATATGATGATGAAGAAGAAACCTGTGTTTAATAAAAACTAATAAAGACAATCACAATACACAAAATATGTAAAAAATAAATAAACCCAAAAAAATCAATTACATGATTTTGAGAAGCTTTAAACATTTCAGTTGTTACGTTTAAGATGGCATGTTTTGTGAATAATAAATACAAAATAACAAGAAAATGTAGGGTTAGAATTTGAATTGGATGCCTTAGGTGGTTGTTTGTTCTTTTTTGGTGGATTTATACAGAAAAACAAATAAACATTATTTTTGTGCATTGCTGCCACCTACTGGATTTTCCTGGTCACTTATTGTAGTAGTGTTGCATAAATACAAGGAAATCGAACTAAATAAATGTACTGTACACATAACTCATTTTACCATGACCCATTTTTACCAGCCCATTACTTAATAAAACTAATCAGTATTTTTTCCCCTTATGCAATGTGAATGTGATTGCACCGGTCAACTAAATGTTTTTTTTTTTTCCTCCAGAATTCTCCTCCTTCAACAGTTTAAAATTGCATGTTCAAGTTCAAGTTCAGTTTTATTTCTAGAGCACATTTAAGCACGAAACAAGGCCGGCCAAAGTGCTGCACAAAATACGATAATATATAACAAGGAGAAAATCAGAAAACAAATAAAAACAATTCAAAATCCATACAACAGCAAAAGCAGATTAAAACAATTCAAAGGCACATATTACTACATGTTAAAAGCCAGAGAGAAAAGATGTGCTTTAAGATATGACTTGAACTCAGATAAAGTGGAAGCCATTCTGATGTGAACTGGTAAGCCACTTCAAAGGCTCTAGATCCTCTGGTTTTTAAGCGTGTTCTAGGGGTCTGAAGGAGAAATTTGCCCTCTGATCTTAGTCCCCTCTTCGAGGAGTAGGGGTGGAGTAAATCAGATAAATAAGACGGAGCTTGATTGTTAAGTGATTTATAGACAAGTAGCAATATTTGAAACTCAATTCAATAGTGAACTGGCAGCCAATGCAATGATCGCAAGAGGGGAGTGGCATGATCAAACTTTTTATACACCGCTTTCAAGAAATCTAGCTGCAGCATTTGAACAACTTGCTAAGCCGAGAGATTTGGGACTTTTTTTTTTTTTTGGGGTATTCCGAAAGATGGCATTGCAATATCCAGCCGAGACATATAAAGGCATGGAACAGCACCTCTAGAGAGCTTTTTGAGAGAAATGACTTGATTTTAGAAAGGGAGCGAAGATGGAAGAACCTAGTACCTACTACAGCACTAATTTGTTTATCAAATTTTAAGGAATTATCAAACAACACACCCAGATTTTGAACATGGGGAGAAATGAAGGAGTTTAAGGTCTCGAGATTGGGTTGAATACTTGCCCTATGTTCTGAGGGACTAAAAACAATAACTTCCGTTTTATCTGGGTTCAAGAATAGAACGTTTTTAGAAAGCCATGATTTGACATCAGTAAGACGAGCAGTAAGAGTATCAATGGTAAAGTTGGTTTCCTTAGTCAGAGGCAAATAGATTTGTAGGTCATCGGCGTAACAGTGAAAAGAGACATTGTGTTTTCTAAAAATAGAGCCCAGAGGAAGAAGATAAAGAGAGAAGAGAGCGGGAGATAAGATAGAACCCTGAGGAACTCCACAAGTTAGAGACATGCTCTACACGTAGAACCTGAAGTGCAATTCCTTGTTTAATTAACCCCTATTACGACAAGAACATCTTCCGTGTACTTACAATATACTACCCTGTCTGACTTTATCTGGTGTATTACATAAATGTTGAACTTTTACACTTGGGTCCAATCCTCTTTTCCATTTTAAACTCACCTCTTCAGTGAACTCCTATTGTCACCTCCTCTTCTTTTCATGTTTCATGGTTCCTGCTCTCACCGTTATTGTGTTTTTTCTCAACGGCACATGTAGATATCAGGATGGCACTGATGGGAAGTGTTGGGTCAGGAAAAAGCTCAACAGGAAACACTATCCTGGGCAGAAATGCATTTATAGAAATGTTTGCTCCACAAGCAGTCACTCGAACGTGCCGCAGAGAAACAGCAAGAGTGCGTAGAAGAAACATCTCAGTGATCGACACTGCAGGACTGTTTAATTCAACAATGCATGAAATGCAACTGAATGATGACCGAGAAATTTGCTCGCCTGTCCTCTCCTGGTCCTCATGTGTTTCTGCTGGTCATCAGACTGGATGTGAGATTCACAACTGATGAGAAAAACACAGTGAGATGGATTCAGGAGAACTTTGGAGAAGATGCTGCACGTTACACCTTCATCCTCTTCACGCATGATGACCAACTGAACGGTAGACCTTTGGATGACTTTATCAGAGACAGTCCTGATCTCCAGTCCCTCATTAACAGTTGTGATGGCACATATCATTCATTCAACAATATAAACAGGGAAAACCAAGAGCAAGTCACCATGCTGCTAGAGAAGATAGATCAAATGATGCAGAGAAATATGACACACCATCCCACTCCAGAGAGATTTAATACAATCCAGGAACGCATTCGAAGATTTGAAATTGGAGCATGTGTGGGAATAATAGGAGCAACTGCATTAATTGCATTAATTTTAGCTGCAAAAATGGAGCAACCATAGAAACAGGAGATCTGAGCATAATCGGATTAAAGGAAAAGTAATAGGAAGAGCTGGTTACAGATACAAATACAGGAAGTAGTCTAAACTTCCGTTTTTTTCACGTTTTCGTAATGTTTAATGTTATTTAAAGATTTTAATGAGTTCAATGTTTTGATTAATCTTTCCTGAGTGGGTGTTTGCTGGCTGGCATTCACCTGAGTAAACCCATTTAAATGTGTCTGTGGATTAACACATTGGTTCTTCTAGCCATCCTGATGTGATTGTTTTGAGTTTTTTCTTGAATAGTTTTATCGAAAAAAAAAAAAAAAAAAAAAAAAAAAAAACGAATTAAAAAGCCTGTTTACTTAAGATCACAACTAGCTTAGAATAGACCCACATGCTTTCAGCAGGTTTTTTCATATGACATGTTGATTATCTCATTTTGATGCCGTTTAACATAAAGTCATGCATTAAAAGCATCTAACATGTAAGGATGTAAGGATGATTATTCAACATTCTCCAAGTTCTTGTCTGTGTTTAGTTTGTGTGAAAAGTGCAGAAAAGAAAAACTGAAATGTCATTGATTTATTCCTTGTTGTCAGTTAAAATATTTTTTTTTTCTACAAATATAAAGTGAAAGCAACAATTCTAGAACACCTGAATAATTACAGCTACATCATTAGGAGCTTATGTGCCCCATGCCAGCAACAAGCAATATACTCTAAAAAATGTAAACAAGGTTGTTTTGAACCCAACCGCTGGTTATATTTACACAAAAAGCATTTTTGAGAGTGTAACCATTAAATGCTCTTCGCTACGTTCTTCTACCTTGTTTAAAACGTCATTCACCAGCACTGACTATTAATACTACAACATATTAGTAGCCTACAAACTTTGTAACTTACTCTTTTTTTCTGCTTATTCTCTGATCATGTGTTTGCACCTGGATGGTTGCACAAAATTAATCATATATATATATATATATATATATATATATATATCATATCTTTATATATTTATATATATATAGATTATAGATATTGATCACACGAGCATTCATTCATCATTGTTGTAGTGTTTTCATAACATTTAATGTTCTAAAGGGAGGGTTCATTAGGGGCTTTTGATGTTTTTGACATTTGAAATGTAACCTATTTGAAATTCACTGTGGCAACTTTTTCCCAAGGCACGTTGATTGCAAGCATACCCATGTTAATTTCGGTGATGACTAATTTTTCGTCTATCCTTTTTTTCACTGACGACAACGAGACGATAATGAACTAAACTCTTTTTGAATGACAAAAACTATGAGGTAAATCTATTGACATTTTCGTCAACGAATAAAAACGAGACGAAAATGTTAGGGAGGGACGATTTGGGAAGAGATTAATTCAGAACGAATCTGCTGCGTGGTTCGGAGGTTAGATGCGTACATATGAACCGGGCGGGACATAAGCTAACATACACTTGCTGCACTTCGCATAAAAGGTTAAATGTCAATATGTGGGAGTAAGAGATGTGCAGACATATGGATAAATCTGACGACTCAAGAGACTCAATTCGGTCTGGTTTTCTGAGCGCAGACACTGAAGCACACACACAGAAAGCGCCTCTCACAGCACGCGAGCACTCTTTCGCGTCGCATTTACGGAGAATTACACACAAAATGATGTTGAATTGTCCATTTTGACGAGTATTCATGTAAACACAGTTGATTACATCTTAAGTGAACGTAAACAGTAGGAAGAAATCCTTTAGCGATTAGATGTGCGTCTAATAGCGCACATTTATATAGGTTAAATGTTTAAACTAACATTTGTGATATGCTTGAACTGTTTTATATTTATATATTTTATTTTAGTTAAGTCATGGTGATTTTGAGAAGGCTAAATTGATCAAACATACAGGCTATGATCAATTCACTGTCTGCCGCTGGCCGTTACTTAAAAAATTTACATTTAACGAACAAAAAATACTCCAAATGTTTTTTCTAAATTTACTTTATAAAAAAAAAAATATATATATAATCACTTTTCCATTACATACATAACTGAACTATTTTAATAGCTGAAACCGTAGTATAATCCTTTTTGGGTGCAAGTGGAAAAGACGGGCTAGGGCCTATATTTGAGACCTGTGCAGGGCTCTAATCCACTTCATCCAACGCTGTTTTGTTCTCATCTGTGAGCCTGCTCTTGATATATGTATTTTTCCATTTTGTTGAGTTTTAAAACATGTGACACATTCGTTCTGCTCTCACTGATCATCTGGTCCCCCACTACAACATGAAAGAAATCCATTATAACATGTACATGAAAAATGTAAAAACATTGGACACAACTGTGGGGCACCATTGTGCAGCAGCAAGCATCACAACAAAAAAGGAACCTCAAGGTCGATCTATGGAAATGTGTGCAAATGTATATGGCCCCATTCCTATATTTTGCCTGGGGCCCCCAATTCACTAAATCCGCCCCTGCTGACGATACGATTCATCGATGCACACGTATGCCACTGTCCACATTTTCACATAATGTCCGTCTATGCATTACCGCCAACGCATGCATTCTCATTCAAACTCACGTATCAGGACTCAATATAAGGACTGCCCGAAAGCACAAGGTTAGCATAAAAGACGCTCGGGATTGTTGTCGAGCGATGTGTGAGAAGTTTTCTGCGCACACAATCTGAAGCGCACGCACACAGACAGCCACGTCTACACCGCGCAAATATTAAATTGAGCTCTCTTCCACTTTTTTGTGCATGGATGAATAAATACAGACACAATTACATCAAAATGCGCGTTTTGGCGATATCCCTAGTAAATATAGTCCGGTTATGGCATATGTCTACTAAACAGTTGAGAAAGAAAGCCTGTGAAAGAGCAGGACTGTGCAGAGACCTTTGGAGGGGCAGGTGCTCATAAGTATAAAAGGGGCACATGGAGCACGTCTTTTAATAGGGCTGTGCTCCTTGCTGAGACGTGTATCTAAACGGGTGCTTCTGTATTGATAGCAGCAAATGCCCTGACGCAGTTTTGAAAAAGAAAAATAGAACAGAAAAGACCATTTTAAGTTTAAAAGTTATTTTTTCTTTGCACCTTTTAATTACTCTGAAATTAGAAACTGAATTATATTATTATTAATATTATTATTGAGTTTACAGGGTATGGTGTTTTGCTGTTGTAAACACTACTGTTGGTTGTTTATTATGAAATTATATTCTAGTCCTTTTCTGAATTTATTACTTTTTTTGAATGATAAGGATAATAAAAACAGGATTGATAAGTATAATTCGGAGGATGAGAAAATCAGTATAAGCCTGTTTTATCGGTGTTGTGATAATTATTTTTAAGGCACTCTATGTTTTTTTAAATAAATACTGTAATAATTAAAGTTCAAAGTAATAGTTTTTAGTCAGATAACATAAAAAGACAAGATCCCTCGACGCCCTTTAAACTTTTCCCAATAAAACAGCAAGAACGAAGAGAACAGGCACCTTTGTTTATATTGCTGTGTAGAACCTTAGCTGCATTTTTAATATTTAATTTTAAAGAAATGTAATTTCGTCCCCCACTTTATCCGGGCAGGTGTGTTCACGTAGAGGTTTTTAGATTTAAATCTAGATTTAAATTCAAAGAGACAGTATCTATAGTCTATGCATGACCTGACGTTTTTTTCCTATCCAAAATGAGATGTGAATATAAGGAGTGCATGTTTCATTCATACTCGAGGCCAGAGGGCGATCTCGCGCAGAAAGTTTAAAACAGACTCATAGAAGAAATAACTATGACATGCAGGAAACCCATAATATGGACAAAAGCATCAGGCTATCGCTGTAACTGAGCTGAATAAAATGCAGAAACGTTTTTACTGATGAAACATGAAGACAATAAACACACGACTGCGAATATATATGGTTTGTGTGTGTTTTTCAAGTTATCTCCAGGTAATAAAGTATATGAACAATGCAGTGCTACTTGACATAGCATTTATTACAGTGCAGAAGCTATAAAATATATTTTCTGCCTTATTATGTGATAAAAATGGGAAAAAATGTGTTTGTAGTAGCCTTTATAAACCAAACATAAAATTGTCATTAGGAAAATATAAGAAAAATATTACAGCCCTTGCTGCAGCTAGGTGCTTGCCACAGGCTACACAGCAATCTAACAGCAGCTGTGTAATCTCTCTTCACGTCCGTCTGTAAAATATAATATTTCCAAAAGGCTACATTTAATAAAAAAATATATATATATTTGCCTTGACAAAAGGGCACTTTGGGCATCAATTGGAAAAGGGGCAGGTGCTCAAGCACCCACCACACTCCCCTCTGCACGCGCCTGTGTATCAGTAGTTAAATCCGTGCTTTCATTCTTAAAGTGAAAGCAAACTAATAATAAGTCTAATGCTGTCAAAGAAAAATACAAGCACTCACTGCTCCTGACTAAATAGCCTTTGTAACCTCACAATGGATTAATTATTATAATTTCAACAGTGAAGACTATGTAGTTTTTGTTTTACATTTGATTATTAAATTCTGTAGCGTACCTAACATTTATTTTAGACTGAGCTAAAAAACCTGAAAAGCACAGTTTATTGAACTTGCGTCTGTTGTATTGTTTTTATTTTCTGCTATTGCTTGTAATTTGGTTATCTGTAGAAAATATGTTTAGCACTGAGCCCACAGTAGCAGCCAGAATAGTTTTTCCAATTGTTTATTTTCTTTATTATTTACAAAAATGTTTAGGGCCTATTTTTTGTTGTGAATGTCCCAATAGAGGTACAGGATGTGAAAATTTCAGATAAATGTTCATGTTATATATTTGGTTGCATTTGTGAGTTAATAAAAATGTAGATGTTTGTTTAAAATAGGTATATAATATCATAATATCGATCGATATACTTCTGTATCGAATTGAATCGTAATCGTATCGTATAATTTTTTTTGAGGTATCGGCAAATATCGTATCGCTGGGTATAGAGAATCATACGTATCGGAGGAACCTCCGATTTAACACCCCTTATATATTATATATATATATATATATATCTATTATGATATTTCATAAAGTGACCATCTATCTATCTACATCAACATCTAGGCCTCCATAATTCTCAAAAAGAGCTTCTGTAGACGTGTGACAGGAATCAAGTAAATCTGGTTAGTAATGAGTAATGAGTGAAGCTGTTCAGTTAGTTTTTGTTCAACAGGTTTGCTGAAGGGTGGAAGACAGAAACATCTGATATTCAACAGCTTTGTGTTTAATTTCCCTCTGTGACTGAAATTGCTGCTCAGGCATATAAACTTTTACTAAAGAGATTTAACTTAATGTAACCCATCCAGTTAATGATGAAATAAAGACATGAATCATGTAATAGAATAAAAGAGGCTGTCGTGTCAGGTAGTACAAGCTGGTGCATATGCACTTAACACATATGTCTTAATATTTATTTAAACATCAATCGGCATCAGAACATCATAGAAATCAGGCCACATTTTTGTTGACGCCTTCACCCTTGCTCCAATGATGTCAGCTTTGTTGCACAGCCCACAGCATCACAGTCCACTCACTTTCATTTCCTAGAAAGAGAAACTCGGAGAGAGACAGAATGTACAGAGGAAAAAGCATCGAAGACACATTAAGCGGAAAATGTGCAAGTAATCAGACAGGTCAGTCAAAAGTTATATACCCTAATTAAAATTAAATGCCAAAACGAAGCATGTTTGTTTTAATGAAAGTAATAATTAAGGACGGGCCATGACGACACAACGCCTTTACACTTCGGGTTTCGTTATGTTTCCAATAATTCAAAGCCTGTCGAAATTATCCCACTTATAGCCTCCGGTCACCTCACCTGAAGACATCTTTCAGGTGTTTCATTTGAAGGTATTTACACGTTTTTGTCCTTTAAATGATCTTCTTCCATGTTAGACGTTTACACAGAACTTATTTCACTGCGCTACTTGTCCACTTTTCTCAAACTGAGGTTTCGGCTCGTCTCACATCATTTGAAACAACGCAGTGTTTTTAGAACTGTGTCAAGTAAAAAAAAAGTTACATTTTCACAAACGCGTCTGGATGTGTTAAAGTGACCCAGCAACTTCTCATACTGACTAAAAGCAGCTAATTTGACCTTATAAATGGTTATCCATTGTCTTGCAACAAATGTTTTTTTTTGTTTGTTTTTTTTACACCTACGAAAATTATCCATGGTTTTTACTACTACAAAAAAAAAATACTTGGTTAGGCCTATATTATTAAACCATGGTAACCACAATTAAGCATGGTTTTATTACACTACCCATAGATTAACCAGTGTTTGTAGTAAAACTGGTTATACAAATAGTAAACAATGCGCCAAAAAAAATGGTTACTACACTTTTACTACAATAAAAACATGGTTAATTTTCGTAAGGTATTCATACCTATAAATTTTAAATGTTTCCGGTGTGCTTCGGCATCTGTGATCGGAATTAGAGAAGTGGTATCGTCACGGTCTGAACTGTCTCCTCACAGATGACATATTCAGCATTTGCTGTGTTAAAGCAAAAACATCTTTCTCCTCTCTCAAATCGTCCCTAGAGATCAAAAATAAATGGAGAAGAATAGGGCTGAAAAGGCATGACGTTATCGGCCCCTGACCTTATTGAAATATGCATTGTAGGAGTTTCCCTTTTCAAGACGCAAAAATTTTATGGAGTAGAGACACAATTAAAATAAATCAGGCAACGCGTTTTCTATAACGTTTGCGCTCGTCAACTTACTGGTATTTGCGCCCCCAAAAAGCTGTCTTAAATGGATAGGTCACCCAAAAATGAAAATTACCCCATCATTTACTCACCCTCAGCCATCCTAGTGTATATGTCTTTCTTCTTTCAGATGAAACCAATCGGAGTTATGTTAAAAAAGTCCAGGCTCTTCCAAGCTTTATAATGGCAGTAGTGGTGTTTCTTGGCCAATATCTAAAAAAAAATCCAAGAAGAAAAATTTGTTTGTGTGTGTGTGTTGTGTGTTTGACTAGAAACCTACTATCTCTAGCTTCCGCTAAACTGTTGTATGTGCTTTATTTTATGAATGTCGTTATGAAAGTGAAACATTTAGTGATCTAAAACTTTCTGGACTGACTGACCGGTCCAGATATTTAGCATGCAATAAGAATCTGACATTAGTGGCACCTAGCAGAATTACATAGATAAAGCATATATCAAACAGCCTTTCACACATCACATCTCCTTCAGCTCAAACATCACAAACACAGCTGTTATGGATGCTTGTGGAGGAACATATTACGAATTATTTTAATGTTGCTATGACATGAGTAACTAGCTACTAATGCTCTGTCTAGAAGGAACATGATATTTGCTCTTATAATAAACCCATTCAACATATCTGCAACAGGTATGTTTTTTTGACATGATGCAGCACAGCTGTTTACAGCTGGACCAATCAAAGAAAACATTATAAACTGGTACATTTTACTTCTAATGGACCGCTCTCACTGTTTTGACAGTGCCTAGGAGACTCAGTGTTTACACTTTTGGGGCATTATAAATCAACGAATGGCATGCTAATAGTAGTCAATGAGCAATAAACTGGGTTATGAGAATGTATTTTGTTTGTCTGTTCATCTTATTTACAGTGTCAGATGTGAACATTATGCTGTTGGGCTCGACTGGAGCAGGAAAGAGTGCGTCAGGAAACACCATCCTGAGCAGAGCCAGAAACCCGTTTGAAGATGATTTTTTCTCCTGAGGCTGTGACCAAAGTCTGCCAGTCAGCACAAACCGAAGTGGATGGTCAAACAATCACTGTGATCGACACTGTGGGACTCTCTGATACATCAGTGAATATCACAGATGCTCAAACTGAAATAGAGAAGATATTTAAATGTCATGGTATTGATGTGTTTCTGCTGGTAATCAGATTGGGTGAGACGTTCACAAAGAATGACAGTAAAGTTGTGAAATGGATCTTGGATAATTTTGGAACAAAGGCCCTAAAACACACAATAGCGCTCTTTACTAACGGAGATCAGTTACATGTGCCAGTCGAGAAATATCTGAATAAATGTAAAACATTGCGGTCAGTTGTTGATCAGTGTTCAGGAGGATTTCATGTCTTTAACAACAAAAAAGAAGACAGATTTCAAGTCACTGAGCTTCTGAAAGAAATAAATAAACTGAGGATGCAGAACGGATACAGGAGATACACTGAGCAGGACTATAAGGAGACTCAGGAAGCACTACTAAATGGTAAATATGTTATT
>JADLZN010002612.1:0-30701 GCA_018155175.1 Sinocyclocheilus anophthalmus
TTACAAATATAGCTATTAAGATAGGAATGTCTCTGATTTATCTGTACTATTCATTCAAACACTCGATGGGTCCATTTTCATGGCAGTGTTACACCTTTCTTCCATTTCTTACTCTTCAAGTTTGGTTTGTTCTCAGAGGTTGAATAGTATGTTCAGGCAGACGTGTCTGCATTTGTGTGCAATCTATTTACCTAAGTACATGTGCATATGAATGATGTCAGTTTGTTTAACTGGTCTTACTGCATTTTCTCATCTTGAATCTGGAATGTGGATGCTCAAGTTCCCTGCCCTCCCTTCTTGTCTATTCAGTTCTAACACTTTCTAGTCTTATCTCAATGTGCTGCATAAATTCCCATAACTAACTTGTGTCTATGATTTTAGGTTTGTTTGACTTTACTGTCTTGTTACACATCATATTAAATGTCATAGATAAATCTAGCCTTAAACTGACTAACATACTAACAAACTAACATAATGTAGTCTTTTAATATTCTTTTAATAAAAATATTATGTGCCTGAACTGATGCAAGAGCCCCATAAAATATTATGTGTGTTTACATCCATAATAAGTCTCAGTATTTCACAACAATTTCTGTTATTTCAAGTTGATTTATGAGTCGAAATTATGAGAGGTCTACTGTTTCGATTTGTTAACGGAATTGAGAATATGCGCCCTTTTATCAGACTTTTATGGAAATTCAAAATGTTTTATATAGTTACATGCTTATAAACATATATACTTTATTTGTAAAAAGAAAAAGTATTTTCTACAGAACTGAATATAGCCAATATCGAAGGGTGAGAACCAGAAGGGCGTAAGTGACATTTTGGTTGAAATGGAGATATATATATCAAATGAAAGCCCTTGATGAGCTCTTTCTACTGCCAAAGTACTGTCATCCGTGATGTACACATTTTTATTATAAACATTGATCCGGGACACAAATCAGTTCAAACTATGGAAAAAATTTATGTTTTGCCTATCCTGTAAAGTTGGTGAAATGCCTTACGCCTGTCTGGAATTCTCACGCCAACGCCCTTGATATGTGGCACTATGTAACTAAAATGAATAGATGTCTAAAAGTGACAAAACTACGCTTTTAATTAATCAAATATCTATCGTTAAGCCTACAAAAAATGTATGTATAAAAATCAATGTAAATAATGTATAAAATAAATATTTTGGCCCTTTTATTTATTTTGTATGAATTATAGTGTCATAGCGAATTTCAACAAATAAAAATAAAAAAAAAACCTGACATGATCTCCTGGTGTCATCCGAAAATTCACATACAAGTGTGCTTGTTCTCAGCGGCGAATGGCACGTTGCTTCATGGGCTGGTAGAATCTGACTGTTCACCTGTTGCCAGGTGTGAGTAGGAGTCAGGACGGTCGTAACAACCGAGACAGACAACACCGCAGCATGCCAACGACATGCAACGGAATATCTGCGACGACTGAAGCCCATGATAACTTTCTTGCAAGCCCAGTTTGTAAACGCCTGGATCTCACATAACCAGAACTCACGGAACAGGACCTTCTCAGGTATGGATTTTGTAGGCTATATGAGAATACGCCTTTGATAAGTCTTTTTTCATATACTTAGTCTTTACTAAGTTTTTTTTCTCTCAATGTTCTTTAATGTTTCTGTCAAGGTTCTCTATTAGCATCTGTGGTTCAATGAAGAAACTTCCATTGCATAAAAGGTTCTTTAATACAATAATTAGGTAATTATAATGTTTGTTACAATAAGACAAAATGATTAATTTAAAGGTTCTTTGTGGAACCTGAAATGGATTTTAATGGCATCGCTAAGAAAATAGAAAAACTCTTTTTTTAAAGAGTGAAGAATGTCTGCAAAAGAAAATATTTTCTCCCAGTAGCATGTTTTGTTTTAATTTGCAGAAAGAAATGATTTGTAATGCTGTCAAATAAAATAAGGTATTTTAGTGAGCTTACTGGTTTTGTTAATAGCCAGTAGATCAATCTGACTATTATTATTGAAAAAGTGCTTTGTGAAATTACCTTTAACAAATCAATATAGCAGCCACTAAGTTTTACTTCACCAGATGAAAGACATGGCCCAAACACCCACACAAGTGACGGCCAATGAGCTCACACAGGACAACAGTCAATCTGTGGAAGGCAAATTGAGCTCAGAAGAACAAGAGGTGAGATTGAATATGCTGCATGCTTTTACTTAGATTACATTGGTAGAGGTCACATGGCAGCACTATATTAACTTAATCTTTATCAGATTAATATTGTACAGTTTGATGTACTTTGTCCTGCAAAAGATTACAGACACTGTATCATGATGAGATTACACAAATGGCATTGACTGCTAAATGTTGTGAGATATTAGTAAGCTCAGTCTGCGTGCCATTGGTTCGCTCCGAGGAAGCAGCCCGGAATCCGTGTGTGTAGTTGTTGCTGTACGTCTTTTGTTATCCATTCTTGCTGGCTGTAACGATACAACCACTAGCTGGTGACGCTTAACACATTTTTTGAGGTCCTTGGCACCTAATGTTGTGACGTGTGTGATATGTCTACCCTCACATAATGCGCCGTGACTGCATCTGCGCGCACAAGCAGACCCGGGAGGGAGGAGGTCGCGTCGCGCACTGACAGATACAGACTCAGTCGACACTGCTACTGGCTCACACCTTCGCAATCACACAGATTCCGCTTAGCGTAACACACACATACTGTGCGGACTAGTCTCCATGTGCCCAGAACAGAAGAGTATGATTTTCGGAAGTTATTCAATAGGGGTGCGCGGGGTCCTGAGAACAATTGCAGGGTGAGACTGATAGAAGGGACAGAGAGGTAAAACCTAACCCCCACCAAACAACAATGTGAAAATCTGCTCTACTGAAAATGGTTGTTGGCAGAGCAATAGTTGGGTACCCAGTTAGATGTGTTTGAATGAGCCATCTTGTCCCTAGGACTATACACCTGTGCGTCTCCAAGGATATATGTTACAAGGACCATTCTACCTTACAAGAGAATGTTATATGTTTCTAACAGTATGTTTTCTGTGTACAAAATGAGTTCCACACAGAATGATGTTCTGTATGCACTGTACCGAATAATACATGCATGCCTCTAATCTATTACATATAATTGAGCCTAGCTGCGATACTTCATTAGTATTTCGGTTATGGATTCCATTTGCTCTGGCTTTAATAACCTACTAAACTTGATTTTCTGAGATCACAGTAACTATGCAGGATTATCATCTCAATTATTACGAGAGAAGACAGCAAAATACCAAATGCCATCCAGATCAATACTAATTCAGAGAAGGTAAAGTTCAGAGATCAAAGGTTTTACATTCTTGCTTTTTCCTATTTATGAAGATACATGTATAAGTTAGGAAGAAATTCTGTCTTAAAATTATATATAATATATATATTAGTAAATAAATATAAAATATATAATAATATATATATATAGTAATAATCCATAATTGGCCTTTTCCCCAGTTGTTCTTTAGCTCATTTTCAGCAAGAGAGAAAAGTTTCCTGGGTATGTTTCGGCTTTGGCAGAACGTTCTAATGGAGAAGGTGATTTCTTTCTTTCTTTTTAACATTTTCCTTTTTAACCTCACTGTCGTTGTTTTAGATGATTTAAATATTCTTTATATTTACATATCTTCTAAAGTATATTACCTGCATGATGTACATCACTGTACATTTTTACTCTACAACAGCTTATTCTGAAATATGATCTGAAATAGATATGTAATAGGAACGGGGTTGCCAGAAGCAGAACACTTATTCTCAAGAACACTTCCATTATCAGTTTTACAGTGTTGAGTCAGTCTTAATTGCTGACACAAACTATTTATTTGTAGCTTAGGGTGGATACTAATGTGGCATATTAATACCATATGAGGAAAACAGACAGAATAATACTCTATAGACCTATGGTCAGGGATATGCTTAAGTGTAAACAACCTAAATCTGTAGGGCACACTTGACAAGGCAGCAAATAAATGTATAGTTCATTGACCCCATCGAGGCGTGGCTTTCTTCAACTGAAAACAGAAAATAGTGCCTCTTTCCTTACATGCACTAGGAACGGCAGAGCTAAAATGACAGGAAAATTAGTATAGCGATATGATAAACGAATAAAGCAGATATGCTGTTTAAGGCAATGAATAGCGCACCACTAGGCGGCGCAGTTGTAGCCTTTCGTGACTTCCTGATTTCAGCACGAGTCGCGCGCTACACGCGCTCAGGTTACTGGGGTTCAGCAGGTAGGTGACGAGACGGAGAGACTTTACCCACCGTCAGATTTTATGTATAGTTGAGAATATATTACACACGGAGCTACTTCTTTAAACATGTCATGTATTTGTAAATAGGTGGGGAATTTTTAGAGCTTCATGAATCCATAAAATGTATTCGCGTCAGTTTGTTGTGTTAATGTGTCCGTGCCATACGGCCTTGAAACTATGTTTTGCTTTTCGTTGTGATTGTTTGGCCACTTTTTTTTAAACCGACGCGAATATTAGTGAACTTTATACTCGAAAGTCTTTTTTCATATAGGTTTTATTGGAGTTTTTCAGCCACATTTTGTCGAGTAACTCTTGCCTGTGTCCGCTGATACGGTCTATTTACATTTACAATGTGTGTCGCTGAAACATCTCCACGCCTTATTTCCATGGTAACCGCAGTTTTCGGCAGTCTTCCATCGTTACGACTGCGAATGGAATTGAACTGAAAAGGCAAATTTTAAAAAACAATTTTTTTGGGAGGAAAAAATCCACATTTTTATTATAGCACTGTACTGCACTTTGGCTGATACTGGCTATATAGTATCTATTTACATAATATTATTTGCTTGTTTTTAAACAAAGGGTTGTTTATTACTAATAATTTGTACCAAATAATGTCAGTGTCATTTGCCCTCCCAACATATTTGCTCCCTGGTCAGTGATGTGTGAAGCAGGTTAGGGCTGTTTTATCTGCTGTTTTAGATTAACATCAGTACAGGAACTTGAGTTTTTTTCCAACGTGCAGATGGGAGAGGCGGAAACATGTGAGTGTACATTGCTCAATGTAGCTTTCCTGTCTTGCAGAAACTGACCAAGTTGGAGCTGTTGCAGATGGTTAAGCAGCATTATGGCAACGACTTAGGATTGAGTCATGATGAAATGGAAAGCATTCAATCATCAGTAGATACCGTCACACTTACCGTGCCCAGGTTGACTACACACATGTACACACAACCAATCACATCTTCACATGTCAACGCCTGTTTGGACAACTGAGAGATCAGTTACTTGGTTTAAAGGTCCCATCTCTCTGTTGCAGTCTGAATATGCGTGGAGAGGATTACACGGGGAGACCAGAAAGGCCCACATCGCTTCGTCTTCCCCAAGGGGAGCTGAATTCTTATGAGGCCACCACACCACAGGGAGACGACACACAGTCTTCAGTAGGACTGCAAAGCATGCTCTCAGCAAATGGAGGGGTACGTTGACAAATGTTTCTTTGGCAGATGGATTTTTCCTGAAATTATTTGTATAATGACTGGTAGGGTTGGGTGATACAGTGGAAAAAAAATCTCAATACATTTCAGTCTTTAAACTATAATGTAGGTGACAATTTTATTTAAGAACTTGTTTGAGATTTTACCAGATTTTTATTTTTATTTTTATGAACATTTATTTCCTACCTACAAAAATATTATATTTTTTTTAAATCAGAAATATACATTTTAAAGATTGTGTATAATTATAATTATTTTTAAATTTTTATTTTGTTTGTTGGTCGAAATAATATTGTATGTTATTGTTATTAAGACTATTCAACAAAATCACTGTGAATATATAGTCAGAATTCTATCAATGGTCAACCTGTTGAATCTTTTTGTACTCTGCATTTGATTCGCTTATAAAGATTAAAGAAAGTACAATGTCTTTGATGTAGAGCTCATTAATGGCATGTTCAAAGTTTAAGGTGTTGAACTTGATGTATGTATCAAAATCTCAACAGGATGACACTCTCAGTACCCCGTCCCATCAGCGCAGTCCAAATCTGTCATTAAACCGCTCAGGGTCTGAACGAGTGTCTAAACACTCCTCTCTCTCGCTGGATCTAAATGCCAATGAAGACCAGATCTCCGATAACAGCAGATCTGACAGCCTGGAGGAGGAGGGTGAGTTGTTTGTGTGTGTGTCTTAGCTATGTCTCATTCCATGGCTGTTTTGATGCATTTTGGTTACGTCAGTATTGATTTCTTGTAGTGGAAGAACGTGAGACAGCATCTCCGGTGTCTCAGGGAAGGCTGTTTGTGAACCGGGTCTTTCACATCAGTGCTGAGAAGATGTTTGACCTGCTTTTCACTGATTCTAATTTCATGCGGAGGTTTATGGATATCAGGAAGATCATAGGTACGTTTCTCTTTCCTTTTACCTCTCTTAAAATCATCATTTCCATTCCTATATAAATGTGATTGGTAACTTTTCATTTCAGCATGTAGTAGACTTTGGTCCTCCAGAAATATTGTGTTATATTTTTGCCAGTGTTATTCATGTACTATTATACTCTTTATTAGGGCTGCAACAACTAATCGATAAAATTGATTCATCATCGACAAATTACGCAAAATCACTGAATTACGCATTTTTATGGACAAAATGCATCAAAAAATAGTGGAGGAAACAGAATGAGTTGCTGCGGGAGTGTTACGTGATCCAAGCTGCCCAAAACATGATAATTCTTTATTTTAAGCTAATGCATTAGCGTAATGGCTTGCATAAAGGTCCGTCCTGACAGTCTGTGTTGAGTTTTAATCTTTACTGAATGAGCGCCGGTGTTCAGACAACTAATGCTACCTGTCAGATTATGCTACCATCACTGTATTTATCCTACTGTAGGTTTAGGGTTGGGGTAGGTGTACAGATGTTATAATAGTAGGTCTGACTGTTTGACAATAATTTAATATTGCGATTTTGATTTAATATGCAATTCTTTTTTAAAGCTCTTTATGTTCTGTATTATTCAACAAATACAAACTATAAATCATTGTATAGTATGAGCAACACACTATTAGATAGATTAAACATAAATGTTATTTTCTGTAGGCCAGGCCTATATGTTACAGTGAAATTAGGTGATGCATGAATTGATATGAATGAATTTTTATTTAACTACAATCACAATATATTGACTGATCTGTTGAACTTCCAACCTTGTAAGTATGTAATTATGACAACATAAAGCACTGACAAATAAGCCTGGTGTAAATATTAATATGAAATTCAGTAACAAATCACACTATCTAAAGTAGATTGCAGAAATATAAAACAAATCTGTTGCTTTACCACACTACTTTAGGTAATTCAAAGTCACTGTAATAAACACATGTAAACATGTGGACTGCACTAAACACTGTTTTATTTCTTTTCTTTTTCTGCTGATGGCCCGCGCTTGACTTGAAGCAGCGCTGCTTAGACCGATAGGTGTTTGTCATCGAAGTACTGTGACCGTGTACGCTATAAAGGATCTAGGGTTCTAAATCTCAACCTTTTGGCGTACCGGACCCCAGTCAATTTAGAACCATCCTAAAGGACCCCCAGAACAAAATTGACTCATCTATGTATCATTTGTGTCTTTCTCTCGCCGTACTTTGATGTCATACACCGATCGATCTTCAAGTCGAACACACCTCTTTACTCTCACGTGTCACGTGACCGAGTGTAATCGCAGCCTCTGCGATTGAAAAATCGCGTTTTTTCATATCGTGATATTATCGCAAATGCAATTAATCGTTCAGTCATACGGGGCCCTATATAGCTAAAGCCCTCATCAGACACTCCTTATTAAATATAGCGTCACAGGTTCGGAGTCCTGGACTGCAGTCAAAATCTGCGCATAGTGCGGTACTTTCTGACTTTTCCGCTTCGATTATGGCTAGCTCATTCTGTTTTTAATGGGAGGTAGCCAAAATCTGAAGGGTACCAATCGCCAGAACAAACACCGGCGGACGCGTGCACGTGCGTCAGACAGACGGAAAAAAGAGAATTAATAATCAGTGCAAAAACATTCATTGTGCTGAAATATCTGTTGTTGAAAGTTAAATCGAGGTTTAAAGGTAAACATGCATTGCGAGTATTTTATGAGAGTAGGAACTGTAAGGGGATAACAGCGTGTAGTTGTCTGAATATAAATATCAGACGCTTCATAACCGCCTATTACAGGATAAAGAAATGACAGTAAGACGTGACTGTGATCAAAGTGAACGTGTTCCTGCAGAAAATTACTCTTACCTATTGGTTACCACTGGGTTTGTGATTTTATTCGTCTTTATCACCGTTATTATTTTAATTTTTAATGCAAAGATTTAAACTATATACATGTATAGCTATATACAATGCTTAAATTTATTAAAACAAATATATGTAAGGTTTTTAACAAATTATGGTTTGTGCCACTGCTGCTCTAAACTAACAGTACTGGTGATTACCAAAATCATTTTTTAGCTTTCTGTATTGGTTAGTCCTCCAATATGTGTAAGCTCTTTAGTAACAGTAGTAGGCTATTTCTAATGCTATAATATAATTATTGCTGTTTTCTGTGAAAGAAAGGCAGAGAGCTTTATAGTGGTTTTTTTTTCAGATTCCCAATTACAGTCAAAAAGTACATAATGCAGGCAAGAATGCAAGCTGTTATGAAGGGCATAGGATGCCTTTTTATGTGAATAAATACTATTTAGTTGTTTAAGTTTATTTGCCCAATAAGCCAATACCATAATTTCTCTGATGTTTTAAATTATTTATTTTTTTTATCAAACTTCCCTAAAATGGTTTGATTCTCTTTATTATGGTATGGGTCGTATAAAATGCTGTTAAGAGGCAGCTCAATCGGTAGATGTCGTTTTCATGTAGTGGTCATTCAGTTGGAACGTTTGTTTGAAGGACATTGGGCAGAATGTGGAATAGTGTGCTTTTTGTCAATAAAATAAAAAAATAAAATTATAGCTTCTAAAAATTCTATTTCAGCAAAACATAATCGCTCCAATTTATCTATTTTCAAAATAATCGTCTAGAGTGTGCAGCCCTCTAGCTATTTAGTTAAAAATTTGAAAAAGTTAGTTTTTTGGATCATTTCTTTTACAAAAGTTGTTATTTATATTGGACCTTTATTTATATTTTAAAATTCAGTTATTTTCACGCAAGGGGTTGCGAGTGTGCATCTAAGTTTACTTTTTATTTGATTGATTGATTTATTTATTGATTTCACTTACCAAAACAATGTTTTATAATATTGTAGTTTTAGTTAAAAAATACCAACATTGGTTTTTGCATTTATTGCTTTGCCATACAGTTTATAGTAACAAAAGTTTATAGTAACAAAAAAATTACCTGACAGGTGCAAGCTCTACCTCTTGGCAAAGGGAGGCATCTGGTGGTATGAAAAGGACTTTGAACTTCACCATCACCATTAATAACCCCCTGATTGGCAAGTTTTCCACTGCCACAGAAACCCAGGTTAGAGTCACAACTTTGTCTTTGTTCCAAAAACTAGCGAATTGCACCACTGTTTGCTACCTACGCAGGAGATTCAAAAGTGACTTGTGATTTTTGTGTCAAACAAATTGTAAAAATTGTTGTGCAAACTTATTGAAAGGCTGCGTTTCATTGGTTGCACTGTCAGCTAACATGCAGTATTTGGTTGTCACAGGAGTGTCTGCTAGGGCTGTTACCCTTTAGAGACGGGGTTACATCGGGATTCTGCCCTCCCCCGAATGCAGGAGGGGCTTAGCATTGATGGAGCACAGTCTCGTGTTCTGTGGATTCTTTGAGGGGTGATGGTGATCCTTCCCTTTGATTATTTTTTGTAATATTAGTTGCACTTACCGTTGTTGTTGCCGAGGAAACTTTTAGCTTACAAATCTGACTACATTCTCATTATTTCCCTCGTCTAATTGTTCTGTCCGCTCTATTTCCACGTTGTTTGCTCTGTTTGTTTGAAAATTAAATCTTTCCTAAAACAAATAAATTAGTGTTGGGGCCCCAGTTGCTGAACGCAGCCGGTGCCACGAGGTTATGAGGGGCTGACGACCCCGTGGGTCGGGCTCCGCCCTTGCTAAAGCGTCCGCGGGGCCTTGGCGATTCCGCGCTTAGTCTGCAGAGTGAAACAATGCAAAAGAGACATACACGAGTGAATAAAAAATGATAGACGCCAAACATAAGTACTATTGTGGGATAGGGGGATACAACAAGGAGGTCGGGAATAAGGGGTGTGCAAAAGACAGCTTTGGGTGTTTATACCAAGGTTTATGAATATATCAGCCACTGACAACAGTATTCATACACAGATAAAATATAACACATAAATGAGGAATATAAAGAGGCATGACCAGTACAAATTCAGCTTCATCCAGTTATTGATCTAATCGTATGGCTGTTTGGCGAATTGGACGTTAAAGTTGATGGCATATCCATGTTGGTATTTATGCCGAACCATAGCGGGACCTGCTTGATGACTAGCTAAGTCTACATTCAGTAAACACGATAAGTTGGTGATGATTGTAGGATTGACAAATCGAAGTCACAGAAATTAGCGAGCCGTGTAGACCAACGTACAGCAACAGGAGCTAAGCGGAGGATAAGCCCAGGGGTGGTGTGAAAGTCACAAGAAAATAAAATATGAAGACAAACGTGACTCATAACAAGTAACATAAACAACGTAACAACACGACAAAACACCGCACACACACATATTTAGCAAACCAACACAACAGATGACACACAAATAGTGCTGCCGGGTTGTAAATTCGTCATAAAACCTTCAGTGTGTAATAATGGAACTATTTCTATTTCTAAATAATCTTGTGTATTTTAGACACTAATAAAGATCGAGGAGGTCCGTACTACATATAGATCAGAGGTCTACCCACATGAATGTACCTACTTGACTACTTCTACACTCAAATCACTCCTAAAGTATCATCCCGCAACTCCAACAGTGGCAGACTCGGAGCGGTAATCATCTATCTGTAACTCTACCACTTTCCATTTTGACGATACACTGAAATCTCTTGAATGTAAGAACCATTTAGTAAATATTTGAACCATGATCTCTCTGTGCGGATTTACACTGATTCAAATACAAAAAGCACCCATAGGGTCTTGTGCATCCTTAATCACAAAACTCCCTGGCAAAGTGGCCTAGAAAGACTACTTCAGACAACCTGGTTGGTATAATCATTTTATTTTTACTTTCCCAACCCCTCTATTTTCCCTTTTTACCTCATCCGTTTAAAAACTTCTTGTAGATTTGTCCCATTTTCTAGGTCAGTGTTTCCCAACTGGGGTGCCGTCTGTCGTGAGCAGGGGTGCCGTGTAAAAAAAAATCCTTTTTTAATATTTTTTAATTGCCAATATGTTCAAAAAAGGATCTATTATATAATATCCATTTCTAATGTCACCAATAATTAGAGATGCACCGACATTTTCTGCTGCCGAAAATTAGTTCACTGCTCAGGTTTCACTTTCACTTGGTGTGACGCTCTGCGTATTATCCCACTCCATGCTTGTGCGCTCCGCTCAGTCGCTCCACTCATTTACCGTTCATGCGAATCGGAACAGCAGAGTCCACTCAAAAATTGAGCTGACAGGAATCATCGATGTAGTACAGTATTGTTTCTCTCTGCAATAGCCCTACTGGTGTTGTAACATGGTGTGGTATATGGGCAACTCTGGTAACGCTGCCTTCTCATTCATTGATCTGCTAACCGCTGTGTTATGTTCACGTGTTCTGATAATAATAGCTTTTTCTAGGACTAAACATTATTTGGATAATAGGTAAAAATTAAAAATTAAATATCTTAACCCTACTGTTAGACATACCTGAAAAACTAAAAAGCAATCTATTTAATTCGAAAGCCTGTTGTTATTTTTTATTTGTGCTATATTCATTTCTTTATTTGTTCTTATTTTATTACTCACTTTATTACTGACTGCTTCACTTGGCATTTTTTATTCATTCAAGTTTTAAATCAAGCTATCCTTTGCTACTGCACCGAAAATTACCCCACTGTAAAATAAAAAAACACTGAGTGAGCAAAAATTTGTGATATAGCTAGTTATAATGGTAATTAAATGATGTTTACGTATGTATAAAAGCCTACATTCAAATCTGTCCAATAAATTGGTCTCTTCATTAGAAATTAGCCTCCTGATTGCCACCATTGATGGACACATTTTTTTTTTATATTAAAAATATCTGTATGACATTATATTGTGCAGTTCTTCCCTGTTGTACCAAATAGCTATACTTTTCAAATTATCATATCGAAGTTAGAAATTCAAATATTGTGACAAAATTAATTTTGTAGGGTGCCACAAGTTTGTTAAAATTTTTCCAAAGGGTGCCGCGACTAAAAAAAGGTTGGGAAACACTGTTCTAGATGACTGAATGTCACTAATTATATTATGTCACTGTTCACTTCATAAGGTTCACAGTTATTATAGTTAGCTATATCTCAATACACTAAACCATAAAAATTTCAATCCCAAAAATAACTAAAATAAAAATACAATATAAATTTATTTAATTTAGTTGCCAAGGCAACATTTGTCATTTTTATTTAGTTTAACTTGATGTGCTAAAATAATTAAAGCTAAAACTGAAATAAAAATGATATAGACATATTTACAAAATAAAAAAGACAAAACCACACAAAACAATTTAGAGCAAACAAAGGTATAAAAACAAAAAAAAAACAAAAAAAAAAAAAAAAGTAAAAGGAAAACAGAAAATAGAATATCATAAATTTCACTAATTACTATAATAAAAACCATAAAAGTACAAGTAGCACTGCTTTATAGTGGGCCAGTCTGCAATCCATTGCCTTGTCTGAGTCTATATATCCTTCGCTACAAATCAAAACAGAACAGCGTATAAAACACTTCAAAACAAAATAACAATATAAAGCTATAGTCCAAAACTAATATGGATTAATATATTTTTTTCTTATCGACTGGAAATAGATAGCTGGCTAATAGCTTCTCTGCCATGGGATGTTGGATTAGGGAATTAAAAGAGTAATGAACATTAGTGACCTGATTAGAGTGTCTAGGGAGGGCTATTAGCAGCATGGATGTGTCCGTTTCCTATTGGTGAAATGCATCAGTTAGGGTGCTTTCACACTTGGTTCGATTGCTTGGTCTGAACCAGAGTTCGATTGCTTCCCCCTGCCCCCGCTGGGCTGTGTTCACATTATATTATTTGGGTTCGAACCGCGGTTCGTTAGCGTCATCAAGCCAGCAGCTTGTGGTCAACGATGGTGCAAGAAAAGACTGCAAAATGCATAGCATTGCTCTCTTCAATTTTATATTTATGCTTTTGAACCGTTGGTTTTGTTTCCAAAGCTTCAGTACATAACTGCACTTACATCTGCCTTATGCAAATGCTCTAAAGTACTCTGAAGGCAAACAGAAATGAGATATACAGCTCTCTGCTTGCAGCGCGTCAGTCACGCTCGTCAGGAAAGTGAGTGAAACACACATTTTTATCAAATAATACGTCATAAATAGCGTTTCACTTCTGTGATTTGGTACGATTGCATTCACATCAGCAGCGAACCGTACCGGAGTTCACATGAACTGTACCCTAGACCACCTTTTTTAAGTGGACTCGGGTACGGTTCGCGGGTGTGCAACTGAGTTCGGAAGACCGCGTTCACATCATCCAAACGAACCGAACTCTGACGTCAATCGAACCCGGGTGTGCACCAAAAGTGCTAGTGTGAATGCACCCTTAGATCCATTGCCTGCAAGGCCATTTAATTACTAAACTACAGGGGTGCCAAAAGCCAGATCCATAATCGATCCACTGACCTTAAAATAACTCTGGACTCACAAATTAATGCATTTTTAATGATCTTCACCTCACAATGCACATTCCAGAGGCAGAGCTGCTTGAAGAGGAGGCAGAGTTGACTCAAGGAAGCGGAGATGCTGGAAAGACGGGTGGTTTGCGCAGAAGACGAAGAACTTACAGTCGCACCCTACAGGAACACATGAAGCCAGGGAAGCAGTACAGCGCAGACTTAGATCAGCAGAGAGACGGCACCATGGGTATAAATATATGTATTGTTTTAATCTTTGAATCCAATATCTCTGCTACTGGCCTTAAAATACTGATTAAACCACCAGAAATTGTTTTAATGCCAATAAGATGTTTGTTTTGTGGCCTATGCTTTTTAATATTTAAGCAAACATTGAAGACATTGTGTATTAGACTTAATAACAATTAGACTTACATTGCATGTTACATTATAGGTGCCATGGATATAAAGAACACACAACACAGATGGAACATCACTTCGATTGTGTTTGGGATGAGCTTAATGTAAGGCTTCATTCACACTATAAGGCCTGTTTCACACCTCATACACACACAGTAAGCTGTGCGTAAGCTTGGAGCTCTGACATTGACAGTGTTTCTGCCGCGTAACAACCACAAAAGATTCTAGGTTACTACATTGAGTTTTTCCTCTAATTACAACCTAAAATCATAAAATGGTTGTTAGAGTTACTACTCTTGATTTGCATGAGGAAGGTGAGCACATTTTCATTCAAATGGTAAATAATCTACACATAACAGAATTGACTGCAAATTTTAACAATAAACAACTTGAAGCACATGTTTTCAGTAAGATTTAATGAATGGAAAGTGTTGTTTGTTTGGAACCTAGAATCCCGTAAACTTTCACTGTGTATTCCATATGTTGCTATTTTGCAAAATATTGCGTTGATAAATGGGTTAACAGTGCATGTTCTCCATATTTTCTGCTGTGTTCAGTGTGCTGCAGTGGCAAAAATAGAAAATTTGCTGTGTGAACTTTCCAGCCTGTTAACATGGTTGCCAAAATAAACATGTGCAGCTTACATCTGCAGTGTGAAACATGGAAGAAAAACTGCCAGTTTTAACCATGATGATTTAGAATTACTTAAAAACCTAATGTGCTTACGAATGTCACATTGTTTTGCCTCTCAGTCTTTTTGTTCTGGTGGTTCTGAACTTGGGGCTGTTCTATAAACTTTGGGCCATGGAAGATGTCGCTCACCGTTTGTATCTGAACACCAAGCACAGAATGAAGGAGAGAGTAGAGTCTAGGTAAAGGCTCTTTCACATTGTACATTTTGTTAATTTTTATGAACAAAACTGACTTCATGTTTTTATGTAGTTTGGCACCTGGCCAAGGGCCTAGACCGGGTATGCCACACAGAAGTCGAGAAGAAGCGCATTTACTGAGGGCAGTACTGCAGGACTCCATTAACCTTCTAGAACAGGTATGTTTGGGTGTTCTATTAAACACACCCTGCAATGACATGTAAATGCAAAACAAACTGTGGTTGTTCAACATTACACATCAGTGAGATGATCCTTCCTGTCTAATTTGGCAGTTCTTGACCAGAAAAAGTTGATCTTATGTTGTTAGTCAAAACTATAGCTACATACGGTATCTCTATTGGCTGAGAAGTCTCTTATGTGATTGTTTATCACATGGTGGTTCCTTCTCCACAGCTACGCAGTTCTCTTGTGGTGCTTCAGCAGACCTTTCAGGGCTACAACAGATCCTCCTCTCAGCTTTAAATGGCATTGAGTTTGGTGACCTGACAACAAAAGGGTTTTCTTCCCATAAGACTTGTCCTTGCTGAGGAGTGTTGCCATAGGTACTGTCACTTCAGGGCAGGCTCGTAGCCATGTTCATCGTCTCTCTGGGCTTTTTTGTTATGGTTGGATGTTTTTTTTTTTCTTTTTCAGTGCTGTTTTTGTCTTGGAGGGGACTTTCGCACTAGTACACTCAATTTCGCAAGTTTCCTCTTGGATTTACTAACTTGACCTTGAAGCTGAAGGAGAGAAGCAACAGTGCATTTTCTCATTCTTCAAATCTGATATTGCTGAAGTTAAACATTGAAGTAACAACAGTGTATCAGGTTGAAGCACAAGGGCTTCTCACAATCATGTCCTGAAATGCTTGATGCTAATTTGATGGACACACTTTTTTTTTTCTGGACTGCAACAGAAGTTTCAGATGTAATGGATTCAGTGCAGTTGCACCGGGTCTTAAATTATAAAGGGGGCAATGCAGGCCCATTGCCTCTAGCTCACTTTAAAGATCTGCCTAACATTTAGTCATGTGGCCTTTTTGTCTTGATTTAGATAATGTTCTTGTCTTAAGATCCCTCTAAGAATTTGTAAATGATTGCACCTTAAAACCTTATTAAAGCAGGGATCACTAGAGACCAATGATTATGCTTATTGAAATTGATGAATGCTTGTAGGTTTTGAATGTTTATCAGGATTTTAATAAAGTCTAATAGTACAAGTTTGTGTGAAGAAGATAAAATATCTGAAGTTTACTGTAAAGGATGAGTGGTCATGTTTGATGTTTTAAATTGTTTACACTCTTGGTCTTTAAAATACCACTTTTGTTGTTCAAATTTTAGGGACCGTATTGTCACTGTGAACTAAATTTGTGACACATCATTGAAAAGTGTGGTAATTTATTAAAAGAGAATGTGTAATCCTCAAGCATTTCATTCTTTCACAGAAAAATATGTAAGGGGTGGATGTGTATAGATGTCTATTTTTTCTGCATAGATTGAACATTTTCTTCTGATTTTTTTTTTTTTATATATAAAAATGATTTGGAACCTATTTATAAATAAAATTCCCATGGCGTTACAATGTTCAATTTGTGAAACTTATGATTTTGAGATTTTCTTATGGCAACCTAGGCATGAAATATCACAACATTGCTATACATTATAACTATTCATCCATAGGGTGTGACAACATGCCCCCGAAAGTGCTGTCTGGGTCTCTAAAATAGAGAAATATTACTGAAAAAAAAGTTCAAGTTTTTAGGTTTTAAAAGGCTGCAGACGTGCATACACAGCCCTTAATGACGTCACGTGCACGGTCTGTCAAGGAACTTGAAATATGTTGCATTTTGTGTTTGTCCAGAAGCACAAAAAAGATTGATACTAATACATAGGTATTCTCTATTTTAACTCTTGCCATTTTCAATTCAATGTCCATTAAAGGCGAATAAGTGAGAGAGAGAAAATCAGACTCTGGAAGCATCTGGAAACGGTGTTCTCTGCAGTGTTGGGGGTAACGCATTATAAATAACGCGAGTTACGTAATCAGATTACTTTTTTCAAGTAACTAGTAAAGTAACGCATTACTTTTTAATTTACAAGAGAATATCTGAGTTACTTTTTCAAATAAGTAACGCAAATTACTTTTTTTTTCAATTTATTGATTGACGGCACTCCTGTCCCCATGTTGAGAGAAATCAAAAGATTTTACTGTAGTTATAAAATAAATATGAATATGAATTAATTAATCTTACTCACAAAAAAAAACACAGATTCAGTATTCCTCAAAATGAATAAAAATATGCAACCAGATCTGACTAACTGCAATAATTAAATGTTAAACAACACAAATATTGTGTTTTATGTATTTAATCCCATTCTATTATTCAATGTCTTTGCTTCTGACCTTCGATGATCCAGTTCAACCGTACTAATAAGCACAAATTACTCTAGACAAACTTTGTGTGTCTTTTTTTATTGCTGAAGTGTGTTGAAATGTCTTCTTCTGCATTCTACAGTACGAACGTACATTTACTTTCCCTTCAGCCTGAGGCTAATTCATTTCACTTTTGGTGTGAAAAGACTTTTATATTTGCCAAAAATATAAAAAAAATATACTTTTTTATATTAAAATCAAACAAGCAAGCCCTGTCCAGATTTTTAAAAGTAACGCAACGCATTACTTTCCATAAAAATCGCAATATTGTAACGCATTACTTTTAAAAGTAACTTTCCCCAACACTGGTTTCTCTGTAACAACCATGGCCCGATTCAGTACAGTTTATAATCGGAGGAAATGAAAGGGTTAGTTTGCACTGACGTCAGGAAGACATTCGCCAGTCACATCCACAGGGCGGTCAAACGCGCGTGCTGTGCGCTGTTGCTGTTTATGTTACGCGACTTCCTGGTGCTCTCTGTTGTGAACCTCGTAGATTTGGGCCGCTTTGTGTAGTTTTTCTTGGGCAACTGTAAGTAATTTATATGGAGTAAATGACTAAGCAAGCTCTGGTAGAGCAGCTGGGTAAAAAGACTCAAATATTCCACTACCGAAAATGAGACTCTGATTCTAGCAAAGCCAGACGCTGACGCTCACACTGAAAGTACTCCCTGCTGCCCGAAAGGAACTATTTCTGCAGTATGAATGTTTTGTACTGTAAGTATGAAACATCGCATGCCGCATGTTACGTCTGACATTTCACTATCAGTTTATTTACATATTATCGTGATTACTTTTGTTATATGACGTGTTCTCAATGGTCGTCAATCAGAACCTCATTGCTTTTATCTATCTATCTATCTATCTATCTATCTATCTATCTATCTATCTATCTATCTATCTATCTATCTGGAGCCAGTTTTTATTATTTATACTTTACATACATATATATATATTACCCACGGTCATTGTTCAATTCCTATGATGCTAACCGATAAACTGCAGGACTACATTGTAATGCAATGATGTTGCTTTGATAAAGCGTCCCTGACACGGAAATAAAATAAGTTTAATGTTTTTAATATTTTATTTTCTATCATTTTTATTTCATTTTAAGTCATGAAAATGCCTTTTTATGCTTTTTTTGGTTGTATATAACTAATGCACAGGCCTGGATGCATTAATAATCTACTTTTAAACTGATTCTCACACCATTTAACATAATGTGACTCAAGTATGTGCAAACTATAAACCATAGACACCACATATACAAGAAATTGTTCCAGATGGTGCATCCTCAGGGACATTGTCCCTTTACATACGGGATATTCTAGGATATGCCAGATGAATGACCAATACAATATACAATGTATATTTTTGTCTACCCATTAGTCAGCCACATAAATCTAATAAACGTGCAATCTGGTTTCCTCACAGGAATGCAATATCTTCCCTCACCTCCATTTTATCGGCTGATATCCATCATGACGAAGAGATCCCGTCAAACACTAGATCAGGATGATCCTCTGTGCTGTTGCGAGTACATTGATCGTCATGGCGGACGCAGTCACTTGGCAGCATGTTGCTGTGACTGTGAGGATTTGGATGAGGCTTGTGACAGGTAAGCACTTTGGATTCATAGATTACTGCTTAAATGATTAAATGATGAGTATGATTGAATTTGTTATTTTCCAGATGGATGAAGAAGCAGCCTCAAAATTCAGACTCTCTGTCTCGGGCTATGGCCACGTTCAATGATCGTCTCCGAGTGCCCTGGATATCTGGAGCCAGACAAGTTGATATATCAGTGATCCCTCCTCTTATTCTGCTTCCTGTTTTTTTGCACATTGCAGCTTTGCACTACCTGCTGGGTATTTTAGTGCTAACTGCAGTGCCCGTCTTGGTCCTTTGGTACTACTATTTCACTCACCGAAAGAAAGGACGCACGTTATTCTTCCTCAGCCTCGCACTCTTCTCCCTCTTCTACATGTTCTACCTCTTCATCACCGAAGTCGTTCCTCGTGGTGGTGTGAATCACCTTCAGTTTACCGTTGTGACAGTGGGTGTTGCTCTTACGGTAATTTTCCTTATAATCACTAAGAGGGGGCCGGGCTACGTCAGGCCTCATCCAACTGACACTCATAGTACAGTGACCTATCACAAACCTCCGTCTGACGTAGATGCCGCCTATCTAAATGGAGCACAGCACCAGGTGGTGATAGCCAATCATGAACAAACTTGTGAATCTGGGACAGCACAGCAGAGTGTTCAGAGGAGGAACTGGTGCGCAGTATGCAAAGTGGCGCGGCCCCCGAGAGCGGGACACTGCAGGATCTGTGGGGTCTGCATCCTGCGTCTGGACCACCACTGTGTCTGGTGGGTGGGTTTATTTAAAAAGCACTGCTTATTCAAGAGGGTCTCAGTCATTATTATGTTTGGATCATATTTCACTCAAAACATTTTTGGATTGTGAAATATTTTTATGGAAATTGTACACACTATATATATATATATAAATTATCTATATATATAGATTATTATATATACGTATATATCGTGCTGTCAACGATTACTCGCATTATCACATCCAAACATAAAGTTTTGTTTACATTTCTCTGTATGTGTGCCTGTGTATATTTTATTCTGTAATATATACACACCATACATATAAGGTTAAAATATTTACAGGTTTATACATTTATATATTCATGTTTCTTTATTTTATACTTGTAAATATAAAAAACCTAAACCTTTTTCTTAATACATACATCATGTGTTTGTATTTATATATACATAATAAATTTACACAGTATATACTCGTAACGACTTTTATTGGATATGTCTAATATATATATTCACACACACGCATAATACATAAAAATATTATTATATACATAATATATGTGTGTGTCTATATAGCTATATTATAGATTATATATATATAATAGATTATATCCCTTTAAATATTAATTTCAGGGTTTGTAAAATGTGTATTTATATATAGCTACAGTACGAAACAATGATGAAGATTCATCAAGAGTAACTCAGCACGTACTGCGATCTTTGGGAGAATATTTTGAATTTGATTAAAAAATGCCAAACATTAATGTTGCTAGAATACGGCTAATTTTCATGCAGTATTTTTCATGCCCATCAAATATACTTAATTTTTATGTAAATGCGCACATTAGCATACCAGATTTGCTTTAGTTATTGACCCATCTTTAGCATCTAATATTAGATATTGTATGCTGCATGGTAAAGTCTTATCTGCATACTCTTATAATTTTACTTTCCCAGAAACAAAACACAGAATGTAATCCTTAATGAAATCAAAGAGTGCACAGTTACCAGAATTCCTGTATCAGTTGGGTTAGCTCATGTGCTATGCACTGAATATGCTCATTGTTATGTTGGAAATCTCAGAACATTCTAGTTGTCCATTTATTATGTTATGGATTAATATGCAGTAATCAAACTTTTTGTTCAGTGCAGCTGTAAAATGTCTTGCTCTTCATGTAAACATATGTGTACTGGAGCCAGTGAGGTGATCTCACCCTCTGCATTCTTCTTACTCTGTGTAAGTGATATGTGAAAATGATCTCCAGGTCTCAGTTCAGTGTCTTGTTTGTCGTTTTGGTTTGCGTTAGGATCAACAGCTGTGTGGGGCAGGACAATCACCGCAATTTCCTTCTGACACTTGTTTTCTTTCTGCTGACATCGCTGTACGGGATCAGTTTGGTTCTTCGAAGCGTGTGTTCCGACCAGAATGTAATGACTGCACTGTTCTACTGTCCTGACGTCTACAACCAGTTCAGGTTTGGATCCAAATATACAAACTCACAGAAATGCTTTCTGTTCTATTTAATTCAATTGGTTCTGACCCTCTTTTCAGACCTTTCTTAACACCTCTGTTCCTTCCAGTTCATTAGTTATTCATGAAAAAGTAACTTTGCTGCTTCAAATGCACCATATCAGTATTCAGCAAAATTGTTGAGGGTTTGAGAACAAACTGAACAAAAATTAAGTCTCCCAATCATCGTCTGCCATTCTTCATACAAACACCAATTCCTGCCCAAATTATGCCGCTGTTAAGGAATTTTTTCACATATCCCAAAATTTGCCGAAAATGTACTCACCCTCAGGCTGTCCAAGATGTAGATGAGTTTGTTTTGAACAGATTTGGAGAAATTTAGCATGTACATTACTTGTTCACACAGATCCTCTGCAGTGAATGGGTGCCGTCAGAATAGTCCAAACAGCTGATAAAAACATTATAATAATCCACAAGTAATCTACATGACATTAGTCCATCAGTTAACATCTTGTAAAGCGAAAAGCTGAATGGTTGTACTAAACATATTTTTGGGTGTACTGTCCTTTAAGACAGAAGTAGTGGGCTGCAGTGCACTATTTTAGTATTATTTATATATGATTATTTATTCATATTTTGAATTATCTTTTAATTTCTCTCACACACACACACACACACACAACACAAACTTACTTTATACCAACACTTTTCAATACTACTACGCATACACCCACACATCTGCTTTGCATGGACGACAGCCTAGAAACCTCTGCTCTCCTGTAGCATCATTTCGATATTCTCCGCTCCATCAGTGCTCATTACACTAAGGTTAACCTAGGCATTTCCTGTCCTTGGAGACCTACACAACTGCTAGCCAGTCATTATCTCGTTTGCAGTTTCTACCTGAGTTTGTTAAATATTTTTTTCCTTGTTCAAAGATAAAGCTTGTATATACTGAGTGTGTTGTGTGTTTATAATATATACATATATGTATATATATATACATATATGTATATATATATTTTTTTTATTCTATTTAATTTCAGTTTTAAGTAATTTAGTAATTGGCACTTTAAAGTTAGATGAAAGTTTTGATCCTCAAGTTCACACGCTTCAGCTATGCTGGCATAACACATTTTTTATTTGGAGTTTTAATAATATAAATATAAATATAATAATAAGATAAAATTAACCTATTGTCCTCCTCCGTCTTTCTGTTCATCAGTTCTGCTCTGTGTTTCACCTGTGCCTGGTACAGCTGTGTTGTGACAGGAGGTTTACTGCACCTGCTGCTCTTGCAGCTTATCAACGTCAGCTTCAACGTGACCGAACGGGAGGCGCGTCTGGCTTTGAGAGAGAAAACCGGTCGCAGCCTTATCTGGGGTCTGATCATCGACACAGGCGTTTACTCAAGAGGCTTCCATAGTAACTGGATTGGATTCTTGACCATGAGCAAGGCTTCAGAGCCATCAAATCATAAACCATCAAATCTGGTGTAGAAATTCAGCTCTCAGTCTCCGCTGATGGAAAACAATCGAACTGGTCTTTCAAGTGAATTATCACCCATATACAGGTGCATCTCAATAAATTAAAAAGTTGTGGAAAAGTTCATTTATTTCAGTAATTCAACTCAAATTGTGAACTTGTGTATTAAATAAATTCAATGCACTCAGACTGTAGTAGTTTAAGTCTTTGGTTCTTTTATTGTGATGATTTTGGCTCACATTTAAAACCCACCATTTCACTAATCTCAACACATTAGAATATGGTTACGCAATCATCTAACCAACTCAAAACCCTGCAGTGTTTCCCTGAGCTTCAAATGGTCTCTCATTTGGTTATTCACTAGGCTACACAATCATGGTAAGACTCTGATCTGACCGGTGTCCAGAAACATCAAGTGACACCCTTCACAAGGGGGTAAGCCCAAACATCATGCCAAGAAGCTGGCCTGTTTCCCCAGAGTGCTGTATACCGCATGTTTTAAAGCACTTGATCGAAGGAAGACGAAAGATGTCACAACCAACCGTAAAACCCGCAGCCTTATTGGTTGTTAAAACAAGCAAAATCATTGTCGTATTCCATCCCTCTTTTTGGCCACTCCTGAACCACAACAACCTCATAGGCTGTCTTACCTGGGCTAAGGATAAAGAAGGAACTGAAATGTGCCCATGGTCCAAAGTCCTCTTCTTTTCAGATGAGGAGCAAGTTTGGTTTTCATATTTGGAACACCAATGTCCTATGAGTCTGGAGGAGAGGGTGTAGAAGCTCTAGGCCCCCGTTGCTTGAAGTCCATGTATAAGTTATCCACAATTCGATGTGTTAAGAAGGCCAACATTCAGCTCCAATGTTTGATTTATTTTAATTGGGGTCTTAGAACTTATTGTAATTTGTTGAGCTAGTGAATTGGTGGCTTTTTGTTAAATGTGAGAAAAAATCATCACAATTAAAAGAACCAAAAGACTTGAACTATTTCAGTCTGTGTGCATTGAATTTATTTAGTAAACGAGTTTCACAATTTGAGTTGAAATTACTGAAATAAATGAACTTTTCCATTTATGAACTTTTCCATGACATTCTAATTTATCGAGATGCACCTGTATAACACAGATGAGTTAATTTGTGCCTACCTCTACTGGACCTTCACATCACATGCAGATCAGTTTTATGGCTCAGACATGTGCTCATTCTCATCAACAGTCTTGACTTGTGTGATCCGGAAATGGCAGTGTTGTAGTTGTTACATCTCTACCAGTGTAATTTCAACATCAAGTACAACCATTACTCAGGTGTGGTTCTGGATTTACCAGCTTGGCATTACAAAATATATTATGTAAAGTTCGCAGAAATAACAAAATACATGTTTTATGGCTTAATCCTTAGACATATCATAAAATGAATAATTATCCACTAACTAATATCTTCAGTCATCCTTCTCTTTCCTTTTTGTCTGCATGCTTTAATCAATTTCTTTCTAAAATAAATGTTTTTAGTAATTTCAATCATAGGGAACCATGTGTAACTTGCACTTACAATTAGAGGAAAACAAACTAACAAATATCACACATTTTTGGTTTACATTCACTGCTAGATGGCTCTTTTATAGATTTTACTGGCTAATATTTGTTCCCTCAACTCCAAAGTGTGTCTTATGTGAACAAACATTGCGTATCAAGCCTTATTTAGTGCCTTTTTGGAACATCAGAAGTGATGCAACACTGCATCTATATCCAGACAGCACACAGCTTTAAAACTGTCATCTCAGTATGAATGTTTTATGTGGAGCTTCATGTTTGTTATTTGAGGTCTTTGTGCCTGTGTGTGTATTTTCTTTTCATGTGCTTCAACTGGGGACAAATCTGTGGCATGTACCATCCAGCTATTTTTTGATGTGCAGGAATTGTTGCAGCGTTTTTTAATCAAAGTTGGCTTCCTTTCATTAAATGCCTTCTAAAGAAACCGCTAAAGAAGCACTTCAGAATCCGGATGTTTCTTTGTCCCATGTGAGACGGTTTTATAATGTAATGCATTCCAGTCTACAAGTTGTTCGATTAAACTGTACCATGGAGAAATAAACAAGCGTAAAATTATTAAACATGGTGGCTCATCAAGCTGCAGATGTTTTCAGTGTCATTTGATGATGTCATGTAAAGCCTGTGTGTGCAGTTAAAGAGGATTTACGGAGCGCCACGGGGAGTCAATAGGGGAGGAGCGGAAGTCGGGCAAAATCTCTGCCACTTTACGTCTGAGCTGCTCTCTGCGTGCCTCTCTTTCTTTCTCTTCTCGCAAGACAACAGGAAGACGCCTCCAGCCAGCAAAACACTTCTTGACAGCTCTCCTACAAAGCCCAGAGAGCCAATGTCAGAGCAAACATACATTAATTTTTCTAAATACTGAAAATACTAAATAACCCATACATTTCTTTTTCTACTATCTTTAGAAAAGACATTTTGGCCTTATGGTGCATTAAAAGTGTCACATTGAAAGACGTGTTGACCTGCTGTTGTGCTGCTCTGCCCGTTGCTCATTGTCCCAGGCTGTGATTCGCTCCTCTGTAGCGTGATCCAGCAGGGCCATGAACACCTTCTTCTGGGTCCGTGTCCTGTGAAACCGCTCTGCACGTGCTTCCAGTATAAAGCGCAGATCTTTTAACTGGTAAGTATTCAAATCAAACATAGACAATTGCTCATAACTAAAGATATGGGTTTATTAATATCGCTAACCCTAAATATTAAACATAGACACATTGATGTAAGCTCTTTTTGTTGTGTCAGTAATAATAAATCACAAAGTATAACTTAGTAACCACATAGCAGCCTGGTGACGAGTTTTAGGGAAGCAAAACTGATAATTTCTTCTATTCATAAAACGTAAAGACAATAAAAATAATACAATTTTTATGTATTAATTTCAATGCAATTATATATTTGAAATTAATTATAAATAATACAATATTATCCTTAAATGATATTTATTTTATATTAAATTTATTATGCATGCACTATACTTTAAATGTGTGTATCCTCGAATATGTCTTATAGTACTTATCTTAAATTTTAACTCTTTTTAACAACTTTCATTACATAATGAATACGGACGATACCACGTTGTTTCTAATTGATTTGTTATCGTTTTAATTCATTTATAAAATACATTATTTAAGGTGTCAATTATTATTTCTTGTCCTAAAATGTCTTATAATATAATTTCCTGTATATTTATATGTATTTATACGATGGTTTTAAACAACTAACTCTTAATATTCACTCTTCTAATATTAAAATATGATACATAATACATATGTAAATATTATTATATACACTTTATAATATAATATACACAATAATATCATAAGATTATCTATATTATATAAGATATTATATATATTATAACGATTTATATAAGTAATCTAGTATATAATATATATATGTATAATTTATTTAAACATCAACAAGACCTTTTGTTGGCTAAACCAAATATCACTACAGAAATTATGTTGTGTCAAAATCTGAAGCTTTTCTAATCATTCACAGTTTCCTACCAGTCTGTGTGTGTGTGGCATTTTACCCTTTTCCAGCTACACACAACCCTCTGAAGTAAGATCCGGTGATACAGCTGGTTGGCGCTGGCCTCTCTCTCTGCATGGGCCTCATCCACAGACTGAAGCCAGGAGCAGAAGCAGCATCTCTGCAGAGCCAGTGTGTAATGATCCACCGCTTTCTGGAGGAGACCGAAAATGCGAAAGCACCCGAACATAAATAACTGTCTGCTTTAATTAAGTCTGTCATCATCTAATACACTCCCATGGTTTTTATGGATTGAACATTTTCCCTGCTGACTTCCTTTTTGTACTGTACAAATATTATAGACATACATGCTAGTTTTGCAACTAATTGGACCTTGAGGTTTCTGCTTTCATGGATGTGGATCAATATTTAAACAACAATGCAAATTCTGAATTCAAAGCCATTCTGTTTCTGTCTTTGTGTCTCTGTCCTTGTCAGTCTCTCCCTCTCATTCACTCCATCTCCCTCCTGAATCTCAGATATCCGCTCTCTGTTAATTTATTTCGAAAACAGGTGGTTAGCCAGGTGGAAACGGAACAGTATACTGTCAACATCATAACAATTTGGGGAATGGACCAAGAGTTAATGCAAGGCAACAGCTGGCCTTCCTGTCTGTGTGCGAGCTGCCCATAACTCTTTGGATGAATAATTGAGTGTGTGAGTGTTTGTCTGGAAAGCAGGTGAATGGCCTGCATTGTTACTGTAGGCCATGAGTGAGTGTGTGTGTGTGTTTGCAGTCCGCTGACCGGTGTGTTGACACTAGGCGTTTGCTCCCGCAGGTGTTGTCATGTCCAGCCCTCGGTGCGTAAAGGGTTCTAGGTATGCTGGGCCGCCGCTTGACAGTTCTTTGTTTCCTGTTCTGCTCTCGTCTGCTTACCCAGTGCCCTCTAATTCACAACACACACACACACACGTTACTTAAAAACTTGTGTGTCAGTTGGCGTGTGCATAACATGTGAATACATTATTTATGTCTTATAAAAAATTTTTTGTATTTTCTAATTGTTGTGTATTCGATGGCTTTATTTAGCATACTGCTAATCGTTTCCTAGCGCATTTGAGTGGTTTTCATACTGGCTTCTGCACCAGTAAAAATGGTAAACCTACATCATCCATACAACCATTTATTCTTATGGAAAGTCATATCTCACACTCTATTTTGTGTTCTGCCATTTTTAAAACAGGTAATTGTACTTTTTGTCTCACAAATTCTGACTTTTTTACCCTGCAATTTATCTCTCACATTCACCTTTTTCTTCTCAAATTACAATTCTATCCCCCAAATTGTGAGTATGAAACACCAAATTGCAGATAAAGTCTGACTTTTAGGTCAAGTCGCAATTACCTTTTTTATTTTTCTATTCTGTGGTGAAAATGGTTTCCATAATTTCTGCCTGATTTAACTCATTAAAAACGTGTCTTGTTAATATAAATTAATGTATTTAGATTGATTCAGTGATGTTAAATAAGATGTTTAAAATTGATAAACCAGTTTTTACCATTTTTCAGGTTGAACTTACCATTTTCAATTTCACCATTTTTTTCCTAGATATCTTGGATTATTTTCACCCAGTTTCATATCCAAACTGAAAAATCTTCAAACGGGCTAAAATCATCATTACAATATACTTAAAAAGTACGACCCATCTCGCCCCCTCATCAACCGCATGAGTGAGGTTCACTCTGTCTGTAGCATAAACATTCATAAAACATTTAAGTACATGAATCCGTGATTACAACCCATGATAAGGTGTTTACTCCACACCTTTCTCTGCTGCCTTTCTCTATCGTTCTCCTCTATACCTCCTTTTGTTTCCCTCTTCCTCAGACTCTGCGTCTTTCCTCCTCACCTGCCTTCATTTGCGCGACAGACAAAAAGGAGAGGTTTGTTTCATCATGATCACGTTTCTATGCTTGAAGAAGGCAAGTCTTCCCAGTTTTTCTCCTCCTGTTTCTGTCTCCCGCCCTCTATCTCTCTCCGGCGCGCGGCACGCGCTGTGCTCGTTCCTCCAGGCTGAAAGAATACAGGAAAGTGGAGACAGAGTTCGTGGGATACCGACATCAGTAAAGGCCATTTAAAGGGTCACTGTGATTCGCAGCAGATTTTCTGACTTATGGTTCTTTGTACAATTTGATGTGTTTGGGCTTGCATTTGTAGTCAAGCGCGTCTCGACACCCCACTAGATTGATTTTGTTTTTTTTTTTTTTTTTTTTTTTTTTTTTTTTTTTTTTGTGTGGGTTAGGGAGGGGGGGGTTAGTTGGGGGGGTTGGTTGTTTTTGGCAAATCTCATTGTCCCTATTGTAGGGTTGCACGGGGGGGGGGGTTAATCATGTAGTGCACCAGGATCAGGATTCACCATGTGCTCGAGACAACATGCTACCAAAAGTGACCCACAGGGTCGAGAGAGTAAATATGGGGAAAATTGCCCCTGGAGTCCATCCCTTTTTTTTGAAACAAGTAGTTCATTCTAGATGATAGTTACTCGTTATCCATTTTTACTCTATTATATTACTTATTGATATAGTGTTTATGGGGAAAATAAAAGTTCTGAAAAGCTCACCAGGTAAAGTTCAGTATGAAAATGCAAAATAATAAAAAACATTCTAAGAATAGACTTTTCGACTATTTAAATGTATTAATTATTGCCCATTTAACCCCCCCCCCCTATTGTTAATTTACATATAGCTCAATACATATGTTTTATGGGAAAATCATTATAGTCTTTGAAAATCAAACTCCCAATGCAAGCCAATTCAAAGAAAATATCATCATATCAAGAAAATCTACTTTTCTTTATTAATTTAAATAATTTGTTTTATTTTAATTATCTTTTTATAATTAAAAATAATTGTTATCACTCATTTAAATGAAAGAGGTGGAAAAACACAATCACCATTTACAACGGGCTGTGTTTATGCTACATGACCTTGCGTTTAATGTAAAAACATTTGGATCAGATCTGAGCAGGACAATAGCTTGTCAGTTTATCATTGTGAGAAAAATCTCATAGGTCACTGCCAAGGCCAGGACAGTCCACCTCAGAAATTGAATGATAATATCAAAAATAGTGGATGTCATTGATGAGTCGGCAGGGCCTTTAACTCAGCAGGATGTTGACTCATAGGGGCTGTTAACAACCACCCGCTGACAGACGCAACCTTGTGCACAAACTCCCTCAGATACTGAAAAAACCCTGATAATTGAAAAAATATGACTATGTAATCAATAACAATGAAGCTCAAGTTTTAACACATGGAAGAGCCATTGTGCGGTTTTGGTACTGTTCTTGGTTTACTTTACATAGAGTTGCACAAGTGGATTATGAGTGTATAGAGATTGTGTGCATCTGTATCAATGCATTCAGTATCAGAGAGGATTTAAAACTAGGGCATAGCCATGAAATTAATTTTCCATGCTTGGAACAACTGTAGTGACAGTTTCCCAACTGCTCGAATGCGTATGTGTATGACTGACCTTGTACTGTAGGCTGGGGAAGAGCTGCACGATGCAGAGATGCTTTTTGGTTGGTGTGGCTGCTGGTGTTTTCCCCCGAGGCCCTCTTTGTTCTGGGATTGAAAGGAGAATGAATATCTTTGTGAAATTGTGACTAATAACAAACATTGTGTCTCCCACGCGCGCACACGGATAGAACAGCTGTGGGAAGTGACCCTTTAGTAAAATCTAGAGGGATTACACTGAGTACATGAAACAAGCAAGTATTAAATTCTGATCCACTCTGGTGCCTGAGGTGACAGATTCATTTCATTTGAAGAAACTGTAAAGATTCGTCTCACAAAAAATGTCACGTATCGTCAGGGTCATATTTCACCCCATATTCGAAAGTAAAAAAGATATTATATTTTAAATAAAGAAAATATACCTATTTTAAAGCCATTCATATTTTTTTGCATTGTGGCATTATTTTAATAAATACTTAAATAGCAGCCTACTGTAATGCACAAAAATATCATTCTCATCAAGTATAAATAAAATACCACACCTATCCAATAAAAATAGGATATTAATTCTGCTATAACCTACTATTCTGGGGTTGTAGATTATTCAAGTCTTGAATGTTCACCGTGCATTTATTTGATCAAAAGTACAGTTAAAATATTAATATTGTGAAATATTATTACAAGTGAAAATAACTGTTTTCTACTTCTACTTCACATGATCCTTCAGAAACAATTCTAATATGCCGATTTGGTAAGGTAACATTTATTATTATTATCAATCTTAAAAAC
>JADLZN010002613.1:0-50146 GCA_018155175.1 Sinocyclocheilus anophthalmus
CAGTGATTTAGAGTAGTGCATCTCTGCATTGCATTCAATATGCAGGCATAAGTGTTTGCTTTCATCCACCAAAGGATGTGTTTTGATGATACCTGCTCTCAGAATGAAGTGCATCCTCTCTTCTTGATTTCCCGTGGGTGCAATGCAGGTAAACAAATTTAATTAAGTCAATTTGTTGTTTTGACTTCTTAAAACACAATATGTACATACAGTATCCGTGCATGTGATTTTGAGGCGTAGTAATTGCGAGAGGCGATGACAAATGTCATCACTCATGTCTTGTGGCAGCCCTGTAATGGGATAAAGAATCGGTGACAAGATGCATAAATGGCTAAGTGACAAATATCTTCTCCAGACAGACATACAGACAGATAGACAGACAGACAGACGTATTGACGTTTCAGTTTTAAAATGCCCAAGCTTCTAGAATTTTTCTTGCACGGCTGTGAAACGTGACTTCGCTCTCTTTGGGAAAGCAGAAGAAGAAATAGCTGCATACATGCATTTCATTTCATGGCCCGAGTGAAATAATGGACCCAGTCGCTGCATGCCTGAGGATATTGACATATTGCTCACGGGCATAATTCACATAACAACTGGAAACTGTTTTAACCAACATTGCTATTATTCAGATGGGCCAATATATAAATAAATACTCTTGAATTACACACAGTACCTTGAAATATTGTTTGCAACACTTTACTTGACATATTAACATGTGAAACAGGATATGGTAACACTTTATTTTACGGGTCCTTGTTAAACCGTTTAAGTACACTGTAAAAAAATTCAGTAAAATTTACGGTAAAAAAACGGCAGCTGTGGTTGCCGGAATTTTACAGTAAAAAAATACGGTAGCATCATTTTAGGTTTTACGGTTTTAACTTAAATATACCGTAATTTCATTAACTGATATAAAGTTAATATACCAACCTATTGAAGTACTGAAATCTGTTTTGCACCTTTGTAATACACTGATAACCTCCAAATGCAGATGGTGATGAGAAAGTCACATGATGAACCAAAGCCCATCACAAGCAGCTTTTAAATAATAACATAAATGGAAGGTGCACAGTGTCATTCACACAAACACCATCATGGTAACACACATGAAACTGAAATAATGCAATAAACATTAATTTAACAACATTAGGTGTAACACACAACCCTGATATACAAAACTGATAAGAAAAAACTAGGAAGAAACATGTTATTTCAACAAAAAAAACATCAAATTTTGTTGATGTAAAAATGTAATGCAGGTAATTCTGGGAATGTCAATTTATGGTTATTCACTGAAAATTATACGGTCTTTTTCCACTTCCAAAAAACGGTAATTCTCTATACTACGTAAAAATTTGTGTCCAATTACATGTAATGTCAATACAGTTTTTTCACCGTATATAGTAGAGGAATTTACCATGGACTTTGATACACCTTATATACAGGTTATTAATAGGCACTAATATGTGAATTTTTGAAGAAAATGTGTCTTACCTGCTCTGACTCCCTCATAAAAATCGTGACCTCTCTGCAAAGCAAGAGTAAAGACTCGTGACACAAATAACACAAATATTTCCCCTAAACTAATAACTGCCATGTGAAAAATGTGCCAACACCGCTTTAAGGTGATTTGATTTGGGTAATTAAATGATAAAGCATTGCATTTACAGGGAATTGCATTACATACCATACAGGCCTGACTGAGTCTATACTCCATCACCAACACCTCCTGCAAACTTATTCTCGCTCCTTCCTGAATCTGCCTGAAAGTTAACTTCAGTGAGGTTGGGGACATTTTGGCCAGAGTCTGTAAAATCCAATACAAAAACCCGAATTTAATAATGAAAATAAATAAATAGCAATTTAAATATCCGACTGTATCAACAAAGTATCATCTTTTTGTTTTACACCATGAAAGCATGCTGAGTTGTGTGGCAGTAACGAAAGTGGATTCAAAAATGCAATTAAAAACATTAATCTGAAATGTACGGTGGCTGAGAGAGCTCAACACGCTGAAGAAAACGCATGCAAATGAAAAAACACCTGCAAATTAAGAAAACATCTTCATCAATTTGATAAACGCGCTGCAAATTCACACAACACAAACAAATAAATGCGCATCCCTTAAACATTTCCGATGTGGACTGTGTATATCTGCAGAGTGTTTCTGTATTTGGTTGTGTTGTGAGAATTTGCAGTGCGTTTCTTTATTTGGTTGTGTTGTGAGCATTTGCTGTGCGTTTCTTTATTTGTTTGTGTTGCGAGTATTTGCATTGTGTTTCTGTATTTGGTCGTGTTGTGAGAATTTGCAGTGCGTTTCTGTATTTGGTTGTGTTGTGAGAATTTGCAGTGCGTTTCTGTATTTGGTCGTGTTGTGAGAATTTGCAGTGCGTTTCTGTATTTGGTTGTGTTGTGAGGCTTTGCAGCGCGTGTGTTGTATTTGGTTGTGTTGTGAGAATTTGCAGTACGTTTCTGTATTTGGTCAAGTTGTGAGAATTTGCAGTGCGTTTCTGTATTCTGTCTTTGTGTTGTTAGAATTTGCAGCGTATTTCTGTATTTGGTTGTGTTGTGAGAATTTGCAGCGCGTTTCTGTATTTGGTTGTGTTGTGAGAATTTGCAGTACGTTTCTGTATTTGGTCAAGTTGTGAGAATTTGCAGTGCGTTTCTGTATTTGTTTGTGTTGTGAGAATTTGCAGTGCGTTTCTGTATTTAGTTGTGTTGTGAGAATTTGCAGCGCTTTCTGTATTTGGTTGTGTTGTGAGGAATTTGCAGAGCGTTTCTGTATTTGGTCGTGTTGCGAGTATTTGCGGAGTGTTTCTGTATTTGGTCGTGTTGTGAGAATTTGCAGTGCGTTTCTGTATTTAGTTGTGTTGTGAGAATTTGCAGCGCTTTCTGTATTTGGTTGTGTTGTGAGAATTTGCAGCGCGTTTCTGTATTTGGTTGTGTTGTGAGAATTTGCAGCGCTTTCTGTATTTGGTTGTGTTGTGAGAATTTGCAGTGCGTTTCTGTATTTGGTTGTGTTGTGAGCATTTGCAGTGCATTTCTTTATTTGTTTGTTTTGTGAGTATTTGCAGCGCGTTTCTGTATTTGGTGTGTTGTGAAGATTTGCAGTGTTTGTGTTGTGAGTATTTGCAGCGTGTTTTTGTATTTGGTTGTGTTGTGAGAATTTGCAGCGCGTTTCTGTATTTGGTTGTGTTGTGAGAATGTGCAGTGATGTTGTTGTCAAATTGATGAACAGATGTTTTCTTAATGTGCCAGGTTGTTTTTTTTTTATATTGCATTGGTTTTTTTTTTCATTTGCAGAGGGTGAGCTCTCTCGGCAACCGTACAATTGGACAGGAGCCGAGCGCAGCTAAAGTTTATTGCCATTTTAATTTCATTTAAAATTGTTTTTTTTGATCAAAGACCTTGAAAGACTTATAAAACAGTGGATGGATGGATGTTTGCTTAAGTTTTCACAAAAATTAACAGAAGCTGCAGAAATGTGTCGTTTTGGGTGAACAAAGTCATCATTTTTTATTTTTCTTTGAACTATCAATTATCTCCCAATAAATAAATAATAAATACATACATAAATACATCTAAAATAAAATCAAATAAAAAAAGTGTGAGCTGGGGAAAACATTAAATGGTCCACACACACAAGGGTAATGGCCAAGTGAACTGTTGACAAAAAGAGGCCCCACATGAGCAGAAGACCAGTCCATGAACAGCCTTGTGTTTGGGGAGATCCTTGCATGACCTGTTTGGTCATAAATCTTCACTTTTAATTCAAACGGCATATTCTGTTTATATCAGGGTCACTTTGTATAATACAGTATAATGAGATATTGCGATTATTTATATTGTAACTTTGTATAGGTCATGAAAGGACAAAAACAGCAAACAGGAAACAGAATTTCACTCAAAAAATAATAGTCCAGACATATACTGAGCAACAGCAACTGTAAATATTCAACAATAAAAGAACACAATGTAAAACATCAATTTCCTTTCTACAGCTCACTATAAACAAAGTGATGCATGGCAAAGTAGCGCTATGGGAGAAAAAACAGAATGGCTTTGAAATACTAATGAGGTATAATATGATTCAGGGCCCATTACGCAATAGAAGAGAGAGCAGAGAGCACACAGACCTCAAATGAGAAGCCATATGCGCTCATTCTGTTTATCTCGCTAAACATCCCAGAATCAATCAGACGCTTTACCCAGCTGCATGAGCAGGACATGGAAACACACTCCTATATGAAGAACAAACCAAACCTTGCTACGACCTTCCCTTTTGCCATGTCATTTTATGAGATTCATTAAAACATCACTTGCACTAGGGAGTGAATGTGAGCTTTGTATGGGTCTTACTCTGGTAAATAATTGAATAATTCATCCAAAAAGTCATATATAAAAAATACTGTCATAATTTATTCACCTCATATTGTCCCAAACCTGTAAAAAATTTTTTTGTAGTACACAAAAGGGCCATTAAGGTCATATTCTTTTCAATATAATGAAAGTGAACAAGGACTAGGGCTGAGAGCTGTAAAACTTCGAAAGTCATAAAAATAAATAAATAAAATGGAAAAAACGGAATTCAGAAACAAATAAAACAAAATTTAAATTTTTATGTTTTAAAAAAAAACTGATCTATCGTAAAGCACACACTATATTCCATCTTCCAAAGCAGAGGTCCCCAACCACCAGGTCGCGACCCACTACCGGGCCGTGGAAGAATTGCTACCGGGGTCGCAAGAACGTTCTGGGAAAAATGTGTATAGATATGACACTCTGTTATTTATTTATGTTAATGATTGTTCTAATTACTCTGTATTTTCTTTGTATGTGATTGATATGGAGTAGCAATTTGACAATTTCATGTTAAATAAATGAAAGATTGCTCTGATCTGTCACATAATAAGAGTTAAATGGGTCACAATTGATCCGTAATACATATGGATGAGACCCTACCGTTCAGCACGCACGTGATTCGCAGATTAATTAGCCAATTTACACGTTCAAGCTATTTTAAACCACAAGAATAAGAAACGAAAGAGAGCTCAACTCGATACTGACACACTGTTCTCGCACACAATCAAAGCGCGCACAAGAGACGTGTTTCAGACAGTGCGGAAATACAGAGTTGCATATACATACACATAAAATTAGCCTTCATGGCATTGTCATTCTCTGTGCTTTAAATATTTGTTTTTGCATATCGAACTTTTTTTTTCCAGTATTGCCTCAAAAAAAAAACACAATATAATGCCCGGACCACTATATAATGCTATATAAGAACATATATAATAGCACTAATATATATATATCTTGTATCTATATACTAAATATATATACTGTATATATATTGTGACGAGTCGGCTGCCTCCCCCAAATTATCAGCATCACCCCGTCCCTTAATCGCCGCCCTTCGCCAGGCTCCCAACGGGAGTGGGTGTGTGAGAGAGGAGGGGCGCTGAAACAGCCGGGGATGGCGGCGTGTGATGGGGCACACCTGAAACGAATGGAGCCTCATCACTGCCGCTGTTAAAGCCCGAGCGCGCCTCTACTCGGTAGACCGGTCTCTTCCCCGTGCGTGCACGCTGGTGTCCTCGTGAGTCCAGGAAGGGAGCGTTGAGTGATCGCCGTGCCGCCGAAGATGCGAGCTACCGGACCCGCGGTCCGGACAAGAACCGCATCCGTTACACGGCCGTCAGGCAAGGATGCCGGGCCGTCTAGTCCCTTCACACGCCGGGGCCAAGGCGAGAAGGATGCAGCCGCTGGACAAAGCCGCCACCCCTCGCGTCGCGGACTGGAGAGGGGAGCGCGTGCGGCCGCCGAACTCCGCCCCTTACCTGGACCCTTCCTTCCTGATCACTGCCCTTCCCTGCACGAAGCCCGCAGCACGACGAGGACACAAGATCCCCTGTTTATTTTGGACACTTGATTCCCTTTTTCTGGACACTGTTTATTTTCTGTAAATAAAAGCCTCTCCGAGGCCTGAGACAAACCCGGGTTGTCGTTCGTGTGCTCCCCCCGTACAATATATAATATCTATATATATATATATAGCCACAGTTATTAGGCTATATACCCCCACCCCCAGTCCAGCCGGTCCGCGAGAATATTTTCCAAACGTAAACGGTCCGTGGTGTAAAAAAGGTTGGAGACCCCTGTTCTAAAGTCATAAGTAGCTTTCTGTGAGGTCAAGACTGTAATTGTTAATCACAACAATTTTCACTTTTGGGTCATTTTTTTGTGTGTTTAGCCACCCTCCCTAAACCCACCTCAGTCTGTTTGAGTGCAAAAGCAGAGCCATCTTTCTTAAGGTTCTCCATGATCTCCTCCACACTTCCATCTGAAAAGAGCCTGAAACAATAGAACAACAACAAAATATGGTCAGTCCTACAAACACAAACATGTATACAAACCCCATCTGTGGAGGTTTTTCTGCTGCACGCTCATGCAGTCAAGCCAAATTAGTCATCAGATTTAATCCTGGGACAGCAGATTAGCGCAGAATCAACTGATGTTATGTAAGGTTCATATGCAATGCAGAGTCAAACTCCACAAAAACAGGTAAACAAGGGGTGTATAGGCTCATGGCAATTTGTTCCACTAAATGCTCAAGCACCCGGAAGGGAAGACGTAAAGACAACATTGCACACGCTCTGGTCATGGTGGAAACTTGAGTTTTGGAGCATGTCCAATGTTTATCAGTCTGATCATTTCAGGCCTTTGATCAACAAACCCAACTTTTTCCCTGCACATTGAATTATGGGCCTTTCAGAGTGCCATAAATTGCCTGGAAGTTTTCAAGTTTTACCAGCACCCGAAGGCTGGTGTCTAAAGCTTATCCAGTGAAACAGACACAAACCCAGAAGTATAACTAATCGGTTTCAAAAGTGTGAAGTCTACAGATATTAGGCCAGCACTGCTCCTGCAGATGATTTTGACTCCACCATCACAGTATGCAAACAGTGCAATTACACAACTACTGTGTCACTGCTAATCATACTTAAATATTACAGGTTAAATGCAATGCTGATTTATACTGGAGCTGGGAGATATAGCTAATGTTCAAAAGTTTGTGGTTTGTGTTTGAAATTAAAACTTTTATTCAGCAAGGATGCATTCATTTGATCAAAAGTAACGGTAAAAACATTTATAATGCTACAAAAGGTTTCCATTTCAAATAAATGCTGTTCTTTTCAACTCTTTACTTATCAAAGAATCCTGAAAAAAGAAACATCACTTGGTCACTTTTGATCAATTTGATGCATTCTTGCTGAATAAAAGAAATAATCTTCTATCCCCTAAACTTGTAAATGGTAGTGTGTCATGGTTTTCACAAAAATATTAAGCAGTACAACTGTTTTTAACATTAATGATATTAAAAATGTTTCTTAAGCTCTAAATATTATATTAGAATGATTTCTGAAGGACAGTGATGAATAAAAAACATGTACATCTACAAAAATTGCTAGATAGATAATTGATAATTGAGATAACTGATTGAATGATAGATAATTTGAATTGAATGATAGATAATTTGTATCTATAAAGGTTTGTCCTCTTTTTCATTTTTCAGTAAACAGAATGATCAACATTTAACCTACAATTCTGATCATGAATTCTTCTGGATTGATCCAGAATCTCAAAAGAATTGCAACATAATGTTGAACCAAGTACTATAAAAAATTATAAAAGCATGAAAAACTGATGCTCTATTATAAATGTTTGAGGCATTTGAATTTTTTTTTTTTGTAAAAAAAAAAAAAAAACATGTAGTGCACTTACACTGGAAGCCTATAGTGCAAGTGTAACGAATGTTTTAAAGCACATACATTCTTGTTCTTCAAAAAGGTGTATTCAGCTAAGAACTCCCCAATTTCAATAGTCAATTGACTTCAGCAAGCATCACTATTAACTATACATGACCATTTCAAAAGCAATATCAGACTAGAGAGTTAGAGAGTTGGACTCGTAACCCAAAGGTTGCGGGTTCGAGTCTCGTACCGGCAGGGAATATAGGTGGGGGGAGTGAATGTACAGCAAACCCGCTCCCACCTTCAATACCACGACTGAGATGCCCTTAAGCAAGGCACCGAACCCCAACTGCTCCCGGGCGCCGCAGCAAAAAATGGCTACCCACTGCTCCAGGTGTGTGTTCACGGTGTGTGTGTGTGTGTTCACTGCTGTGTGTGTGCATTTTGGATGGGATAAATGCAGAGCACTAATCCTAGTATGGGTCACCATACTTGGCAACATGTCACCCATACTTGGCATTTCAAGGGAGAGCTTTAGTTTCATTCTATTTTGTGTTAGGGCATATGACAATAAAGCAAGGAGAGAAGAGCGTTTAGGTTTACCTGTCGATGGCATCTGTCTGTTCTTGCAGCACAAAAGGTTTCTCAGCATCCAGACTGCTCTGAGGAGACATAACAGCAGTCTGTGTTTAAACACCAGCTGAAGCACATATACAGGGCTATATTTCAACCCAGACAGCTACAATCCTCAGCTGTCTGTGTGTGAGTATGTGTGAGGCCATTTTTGTCCTGTCAGACACCATGGCCGTGTCTGAAGCTGAAGAATAAGTGTAAGAAACTTTTTTCAAAAAAACAAATTTTCACTGGTAGTGCATATACAAATACACTATAAACTAGTACACTGTTGACTGACTGTTTCAGATTCAGGCCATTTATCATTTCATCTTTTGTGTAGACTAATTTACTCCCTCCTAGTGCTTTAAAGCTGTGACATGAATCCCAGTGACATTTCATTTTACGCCTGCTCTAGAGATACAGATATCTCTATTTCAATACATTGTCACAGAATCCGTAACATGGAATCACAATTCACTGTTAGAATGTCTATATTCCTCTCTTATCTGCTCAGGTCTGGATACACCCCATCTAATCTTTAGTATCAAACAATATACAGGCTTTAAAGTGCAACCTTGATGAACAAAGTTAATATAAGTGTATGGTTTTATGGTTTAGTGGCAGCTGTAGTATATAAAACTCTCTTTGAAGCAGGAGCATTGCCAGACATAAATAACATCCAGTGCACTTTAGTGGCATATCATAATGCAAAGACTACCTGTAAATAATCAAAGTGTTTGGATTTTTAATTAGGCTACTATTATAATTTGTTGAGAATAAAATAAAAGGATTGATCATAAGAGGTCTGGCAAGGGTCTGTGAAAGTGGTTTGTCCGGAGCATGAAAGTCCCTCCCTCCCGAGGATCTCTGGAAAGCTTTGTGATGTAAAGACTGTATGAGTCACAATAATCCTCACTTAGACACTCCTGTTCGGCACACACAACTTCACAGCATTAAACACAGATGGCCATAAATCCATACCACTAAGCCATAATGAGTGTAATGAGTATAGTAAAACACAGAAGAGGACTTTGAGCTTTTGGACAGTCTTGGGAATACTGTCATCTAAACTGAACTTCATGGTCATATAGCATCTGAAACCAGGAGTGTGTGTGTATATATATATATATTATATAATTATATAGATATATATATATATATATATATTACACACACACAGTATAAGTTAATATAATTTTATATCTTTTTTTACATTTAATAATAATAGTTATATTATGATTATTATTTATAGACTGGTCAAAAGTTTGGGTCTGTAACCTTTTTTAAATCTTTGCTCTTCAAGGTTGCATTATTTAATCAAAAATACAGGAAAAAACATGATGTGATTATTGTAAAATATTATTAAAATACAGTAAAACATTATGTGATATTGTAAAATATTATTACAATTTAAAATAACTGTTCTACCTTTAAATACATTTTAAAATGTGATTTATTCCTGTGATGGCTAAGCTGAATTTTCAGCAGTAATTTCTGTAGTCTTCAGTCACATGATCATTCAGAAATCATTATAATATACACATTTGCTGCTCAAGAAACATTATTATTATTATCAATGTTGAAAAGAGTTGTGCTGCTTAATATTTTGAAGAAACCATGATAATTTTTTTAATTCTTTAAAATAGTACTCTTTATAGATGTGTTTACGGTCATTTTTTATGCATCTTTGCTGAATAAAAGTATGAATTAAAACAATTACTGACCCCAAACTTTTGGCAGGTAGTGAAATTGAAATTCACGGAGGAACGAAAGTCATACAGGTTTGGAAAAACACTTGGTGGGTAAATGATGACAATGTAATTTTGGATGAAATGTTCCTTTAATGTGAGAACATTTTCCACATTTGTGTCGCCACGTACATTTGGTGCTTGCTGAACATTTAATTGTAACTATATAAAGATGCACTGAAAGCAAATCCATCAGTGTTGTATACTGTTGACATGGTGACAGCTTACACAAGCCCATCACTGTGTAGTGTAACGGCAGGCAGTCAGGTTGTAAAAGTTTTTAAAAAGAGTCACGTCTGTTTTTGCCACATACCTGTTCCTGATAAGAATCCAGTAGTTGGGCCACATCACTGTTAGATGGAGTCTTCAGATCAGCAAGATCCTTCTCAAGAGACACGATCTGATGGGAGAAACAAATGGTAAAATTCTCAACATCACAGGTAGAAAAAAATCTAGTGGGTCTAGATCAGATACCGAAGAGCAGAGAAGGGAACGTGTTGTTTACAACAGGAATTTTTACAAGGTGTTTCCTGATGGGCAGGGGCACAGTGAAACACAACATAAAACTACAGCTTTGTGTCCAAAACTTAGTGCACAGGTAAATCTTAGTGTGCTCCCAACATTGCGTTTAAAGGAGCAGTCACATCAGCTAAAGTTTGCATGCAAAAATAGGTCCACTGTCAACAGTGAGGAGATATATGAAACACTCCTCACATGGAAGTTACTTTAAAAACCAAGCGGCTTTTAGTGTCATCAGCACAGAAAATTTGCAGAAATCTACAGAAGGAAAATTTTCGCCCTTAAATGAAACTCCTAATTGCATGGATATTTTCTCACAGGGAATTGTAAGCCTTTATTCTTTCTAAAGCTGCTTTGGAACAATATGCATTCGCTATACTAACATATTGAATAGAATGCATTACACCAGGATATAAAAGGAAGAATGGCATTTAATTCTCCCATCAGGTTCCCACATGTTGGAAAAATGTATTTCTTCCACTTTTGATTACTGGATTAGGTTTTAAAGAGATTGGACATGGAAAGAACAATTTCTAATCGATTAAATATTTTATAGGATTAGAAAATGTATATTCACTATAGAAATCCCATGTTTTTTCTACATTTTATTTTTAATCTTAAATTATACAGGTTTCCAGGCCTAAAAATCAAAAATTCCCTGACCCTTGTGGTCGACTGAATATATAGCCTAATTGTCAGGGTTGTTTTATATTGCTCATAAAACAAACTGAATCAGCTCACGACTAGTTCTGCTGTACAAACTAACGCCCTGTCCTCTGAGCCCTTTTGTGGTTATTTTTATCACAAGTCACTTCTGTGTGTAGTGTGTACGCCAGATCCTGCTGGTTATCTGTCCTTGGCCAGAGGATGTGTGTGTGTGGGTAGGCTTGTATGCCCCTCTCTCCAGCAGTGCCAAGCCCTGGTCCTCATTTTCACCTCTAGCACATTAACTGGGCGTAGTGTCAGGGCTCAGTCACCCCCTGCTGCCGAAAGCTCGCTGGCAAGCCTGAGACATGCTGACTAATGCCGCGTTCCAGGCAACCCGTAACCCGTGTTTTCCCAACCTTCTACCTGTGAAAGTGCACTGGAACGGCAGTCAAACCCGTGACTTCCCACCCGTGAACTCGTACTAGATCGATGTACTCCCAGTTCCGCGCTCTGACATCACATAGCCCGCGAAACAACAATGGCAGCCACTACGGATGTGGTGTTTATGCAAGTGGTACACGGTGAGAAATAGACTATAGGACAATATAACGTTGCAATCAAATATAATAATAATAAATAATACACACACGATTATGTATTACAATGTTATGTGTCTGAAACTATAAGTATGTCGTGAAAGTATATCGCCACATGGAAATGTTGGGCATAACATTACCTTAACGTTAGGTAGACCTGAACTTGACCATGGAAACGATCATGCTTATAAAAAAAAATAATGTAATGTACAATTTCTCAGCATAGCGAAATTAGCCATACAATGTTTAGCTAGCCAGCTCACAGTGAGCATAAGCCCCGTACGGTTCGCCATGCTGGTTTGTTTACATCTAGCTACCACAATTCCTTGCGCTTAGGCAGTTTGGCGTGACTTGCCTGGAACACTACAAAGTCGTGAGTCGTGGTTTGAAGTCATGACTTACGGGCTCAAAAACCTGCCTGGAACGCAGCATAAGTCCTCTTCTTTCAGTAACTCGCTCATTTCAGCATCAAATGGAAGAACCGCAGCCCAAAAGCCCAGGAGGCCAGCACCAGCACAGCTCCCTTCCAGTCATCATTACCTTGAATTTGAGTTTCATCCTTTCGAAACGGTCTTAAAACTGTTCTAAAATTGTAATATTAATTGCATATATAATAATATATAATTGTAATAGTGTCCTAACCAGGAGCTGCATGTGAAACCATTGTACAACGTGAAACGATCACAGCCAATATATCAGATATGGCTTTGTCTATGATGCAGATTAAAAATATATATTATAGACAAAGTTTGAAAGTCTCAATAATATAATAAAATTACAACTATGTTAAATATCATATTCTTATATTTTATTTATAAAAATATAAAATAGTTTAGCTTAAAATGACAATAACACTGACATTTTCCAATATTTACTTAATTATTTACTCAATCTCTGACAAGAAAAAAATGTGCAATATCTATTCACAAGGCCATCAGTAGACTATGACAAACTGATGCAAGGGAAAGAGCCATTTATTTGGCCAATTGAATATCTATGTAACCAAATATTGGTCAATCTCTTGTCTATGTGCATTACCTTGTCAGACTGCACAAAGTGAGTAGCCACCCCGACCCTCTGAACATCTCTCCCTTTGAGGCGGAACCCAGTAAGGGCGAGAAAGAGCCCCAGTTTGCCTTGAAGTCTGGGCAGGAAGTAGCCACCACCAACATCAGGAAACAGACCTATAGAAACACACAAAACAAAAGCCATTTAGAGCATGACATGAAGTACAAATCTGGACACAAAAATCTCAATCATTTTCTCCACTGAAAAACAAACAAACACAGGATTTATATATGAAATAATTGATTGCACTGCTTCATGGGATGACTAGTTGATTTACTTTTAGTAAAGTCTGTAATTTCAGTCTGTATGTTTTTCATATTTTCAAACACTATTTTACACTGAATCAAATGTGCTGTAATTCAGAGCTGGGCGGTTTGGTTCAAGGCTTCTTTATTGAAGATTTAATTTTTTTTTATTGAGAAAATGAATGCAGAAAAAAATACTTACGAACTCAAGGTCAGTAAACAAACGGTTCGGCTATGAATTTCAATCCATAACGACTGGTTCTTGCAGCACTTAATAAGATTTATTCACTGTTTAAGCCACATAGGGACACACTACATCTGCTGCGTGTTTATCCTATGCTGTCGTCCTTCAACTTAAGATTGTGCAGGACCAATGAGACATGACTTCTAATGCTCTTTACCCAAGAAATAAAAAGATTATTTTCTGGCCACAGGAGTAAAAATCTGTTATTTTTTAGGTAATGAATTATAATTGCTCAAGTGATTTCATAAGTAATATTAAAACTGAGGAAATATTTGAATAAACAAAAAGAGTTTGATTATATGAGCTATTTCACTGTCACATAAAGCAGGAGCATTACACTTTTTTTTTTGATGCCAATGACCCGACAAATATTATGATCTCAAGGGAACCCCTTCCTAAAGTATAATAGGAGCTGTATATTTCCATGTAAACAGACCAATTATGATATTTAGGAAAAATATTAAACATATGTTGTTTCCAAAATCAAGTAATTGGATGTTATATTGTCATTACACTAAAGCCAAAAGATGGGATAAAAATAATAAATATAAATAAAATGAAAAATAACATGAAAATATTTACTAATTATTTAAGAATTAAGCTGAAGTAATATTCTTTTCTACCCACTATTGGAGTTATGTTAGAGGTATAAACCTGAGAAACAATCAAAAATAATAAAATAATCATGATAAACCTCTCATGTCTGAATGAAATAATTGAAATAAGTCAAATTATGAATTGTCAAAAGTTAAATTCTTCAAATATTAACATTTTCTACAAATATTTATTTACACTATTTATTTCCAGGCACCTGCAAGGGGGTCCTTGGCCCCTACACGAGGCTTCACGATGCAATAGAATAACCTTTTTGTCTGAATGGTTCCATAAAGAACCTTTAACATGCTGAAGAACTTTCTGTTTAACAAAGGTTTCTTGGGCGAAAGCAGGTTCTTCGATTATAAAAAGAACTTTGACTGAATGGTTCTTTGTGGAGCCAATAATGGTTCTTCTATGGCATCGCTGTGGAGAACCTTTTATGCACCTTTATTTTTAAGAGTGTAGTTTGTAAAACCCTTGCATAAACCGTTATCAAATGCATTGTTCAGTCTGCAGGATGTGGTTATGAAATGGCATAGTGTGGTGCTACAATCGTATTAACCTGATGTGCTTTTTTTAGTTGCATGGACTGAGAAAAATAACAATTTCTGTCACACACACACACAACGAGGTACAATTCTGAATAAGGCGGGACAGGATTAGGTCTCCGACCTGATTTCAAGAGGCAAACGTAATATAATAAATGCAGATTAAGCTTGCCGTTCACCCAGTTGCTTTGTCTCGTGGCTGGCATAGTTTTAAAACTCAAATAGCCCCATAATCCATCAGCAGAAGAGGGTGAAGGGGCGGAACCAGGTTGCAGATGGGGAGAGGGGGGCATTTTCGGCACACAGATGGCTGGCACATTGTCAGAGAAGGTGCCACCATGGGCGAATGCCACAGCTCAGCACAAATGGCTCAAGGCTACTGCTACCATGCAGTTCATGGTGCTTTCCTTCTGGACTCCCACTTAGCCTGGAGCATTTAAAGCATACAGGACAACAAAAAAAATCAGTTCTTTAAACCACTTTAAAACTGCACAAGATTCCCAGCACCACTTCTTTCCCAGAAAAGCGTAAACACTATCAAAACATTGTTTGTTTGAGAGACCCAACATAGTAACAGCGGCTCAACCAATGGTGTAAGTTGGGGTGTGTTTTTTCAATCTATGGCAAATGGACAAACATTGTTTAAAACATTTGTTAATAAATCATTATTTATGCAAATTTTCATAGAAACTTTTATTATGCTGCCAAGTCCAGGGTTATTATTGTTAGCTAAAACCATAAAAAAACATTTTTCCATACTTGAAACAAATTAACTAAAATAAGATTGATTATTAAAATTATTTATTTTATTTCAGTTATAGCTGCCGAGGCAACATTTCAAATTTTTGTTTAGTTTAACTTGAAGTACTAAAACTAAATAAAACTTAAAATGATAAAAACTACACATTTAAACAGCTAAAAACAATAAAAACTAATAAATATGACAAAAACACAACAAAATTGCTAATATTAAAATGAAAACAAAACATAAAATTTAAATCTAATTCAATATATTTTCAAAAATAGTATATCAGTGATACTAAAATAACACCAATGCATCTGAAACAAAAGAATAAAAACTACGTTTTTTTCAAATATATTTTTAAAAAATTCTTTTTAATAGTACTAATTTATGTGTAAAAAAATAATAAATACAAATAATTAATGTGGAGAAAAAAACAATGAGTGCACTTTAGATTGAAACACTGGCTCTACCAATGGTGTGGGTCTAGGGTGGGATGTCTGGGATGTGTTTGTCCAACCTAAATTATTGTAATGCTTTATTGGGTGATTGCACTGCACACTTAATAAACAAACTCCAGCTGGTCCAAAATGCAACAGCTAGAGGCTTACTAGAACCAGGAAGTATGACCATATTAGCCTGGTTCTGTCAACTCTACACTGGCTCCCTATTGAACATTGAATACAATTTTCCTCAATACTTGAGCGAGCTCTTATCGCATTATAGTCCTTCACGTCCCCTGCGATCTCAAAAACTCTGGCAATTTGATAATACCTAGAATATAAAAATCAGCTGCGGGTGGCAGATCCTTTTCCTATTAGTGCCCAAACTCTGGAACAATCTACCTACCATTGTTCGGGAGGCAGACACACACTCTTGCAGTTTAAATCTAGAATAAAGACCCATCTCTTTAACCTGGCATACATATAACACATTTCTCATACACTATCACATTTCTATAATTCAAATCCGTTAAATGATTTTTAGGCTGCATTAATTAGGAGCCAGGAGCCGAGAACACTTCCCATAACACCCGATGTACTCGCTTATAAGAAGAATGGCATCAACGCTCATATTGGTCCAATTCATTCTTATTCCGAGGTCACCATTGTCACCCAGATAAAGACCGTATCCAGATCAGATGTTCACTGCAGTCACACGGCCCAGTCCAGATGGTGGACCAGCACCTAGAGACGACCTCTATAGCCCTGAATGTCAGCAGAGACCAGGGCAACTAGGTGAGCCCCAGAGACAGATCTCCTGCGAAGACCTCGTCACCTCGACGGCCATCGGCACAAGACCACGAGAACCAGACAAGACCTCTGCACCTGTGTTGCAGCCTGGAATAAAACCACACCATGCTGGTTTCGTCTGGCCAGAGGAGAACTGGCCCCCCGACTGAGCCTGGTTCATCCCAGGGTTTTTCCTCCATTTCCATCACCAATGGAGTTTTGGTTCCTTGCCACTGTCGCCTTTGGCTTGCTTAGTTGGGGACGCTTGACCGATGCCCCCGACCCCTATGACGACAGCTGAAACTGACGATGAATCAGCTGGAAAAATGACTCTGTCATTGTGTTCTTGCATTATTGACAAACTATTTTCTAGTTTGACACTGTAAAGCTGCTTTGACAATCAGTTTTGTATAAAGCGCTATACAAAAGTATGTCTAGAAAGGTGACTGACTTACAAAAATAACAGCATTGACTGGAGGGTTCATCTGAATAAATAAATACGATAAAAAATGTAATAGCCAATTTTTTTATCAATAGCTGAATTGAAGATCCACACAAATGATGTGCACATGATGATGTAGTACTTGTTTAACCACCTCATGTCAAGGAAAAAGGACTATAAGGAAGTACCCGGCTACAAGACAAATTAATCTGGCCACTTTACGGCAGAATAAACCATTAAGACAATTGCAAACCAAAAGAGGATTATTCATTCATCTGGGGTTGAGAGACACAGGCTCTTAATGGGATTAGTGGGTGATGGCACACAGACACTGTGCATTCACTCTATCAAATGCACACACACACACACGCACGTGCACAGACGCTCAACAGATGTGTCACAGACCGTGATTAGCACCACTTCCTGCCACTCTTTAACAGTTCCGCAGGGAGTCTTCTCCCAAGGCTTGCAAGAGTGAAGGACACTGTACAACTCAGGAGGAAATGCTGTAAAGCTCTCTCATTATGAGTCCAGAATGAATTACAATAGCCGAGGCAGACTTCTGCCTACATGTGTTGGAGCATGTGATAGGGACAAGGGCAAAGTATTCATCACAGACAATCTGATTTATACCGCATCAAGACTCCAGACATACCATTCACAGGGTGTGATTAGAACATGGAATGAAAAGAAGCACGAAAAATCTAAAGCATGTGCAATAAAAGCGAGATGCAGCACACGTGGATGTATTCTGAGAGGATGGTTATGAAAGATGGATGTGGAAACATTCACTTTGGACCCAAAAATTAACATTTTTTCTTCATTTTCTTAACTTCATGTCTAACCACGTATTTGTCACGGTGCGTGCGGGGGGGGGAGGGGGGAAATTTTGTTTTGACGGAGAACCTCAAATTGCAGGAGAAATGGTTATTTATTTGGCATAAAAATGAAACAAAAACAAACTCAAACCACCCCGAGGGGGAAAAACAGACAGGCAGAGCTAAAGCTGCACACATGCAGACACGAAACACACACAATGAGAAATGACGGATCAGCACAGGACGGCAGACACAAGGAGAATAAAATAGGAACCAAACGAGGGACACAGGTGGAGCAACTTAAACAATAACGAGGTAACAAGATGGGAGGGGCCAGACAATAGACAGGAGAGAGCACATGGCAACAGACAAACACAACACAAGCCATGTGCTCCCAGAACACAGTCATCTGGTGGCCCTCCTGGGCACACCCCAGGGCTCGACAGTGCGACCATTTCAGTCGCATTTGCGACTGAAAACTACTGCGTGCGACTATGAAATAATATTTAGGAGCACCAGTGCGACTGACCCGATCATCATCATACTTGTGATTGCGCTCAGGGAAGCTTCAAAGCTTTCTACGTGTTTTTGCAGCGTCGAGTAATGTATCAGACATATCTCACCAATCCTTCATAAGCAAAGTGTAGACAGGGTGTAAATAAGAGATTCATCACACAGTGTAGAGAGCTTCGTTGATTATAAATGTGAGCTCGAGATGAACTGAGACGAGTGACAGCTTTTAATGATTTTTAAAGGATTTTGTAAATGTGATACTGATTTAATAAAACACAATTCAATAAACAAGAAGTTAATATTAAGTGACTTACATTGTCTGACTATAACACTATTGTCTGATTTTGCTCTATTTCGTTGTATTTCGAAATATTTCGAAAATAGTTTAAAAACAAAGTCACAGCTCAGCCGCTGCGCATCTCCATTCAAACACAGCGGTGTTTCGTTTATGAACGAACAGTTTTTTTAAACGAATCTAGTGAGTCAGTGATTCATGATTACCCAGTCATAAAGACAGTCACTTGCTTCATTCATGAATGAATCAGCCGTTTGAACGAATCAAGTGAATGAATATTCTTCAGTGATAAAAATCAGTGACTTGCCTGCTGGCAGTTTTAGTTTCATTTTTAAAGTATCTTTTCAGTTATTTAAATCATTTAATATTTCTATATTCAAAATGTTATATTTAAAACATTAATATCATCATGGATTTATGGATTTAATTGCACTCATTCCACTTCTGAACCTCATTAAATGTCTGAAAGTACATCAAACAACACTTTTGTGTTCTTCTGTGCCACCTCTACAAACTAATTTTGTTAATACTGATTTCATTTGATTGGTAACTTGTTTCTCTTCTACTCTATTCTGTGGCTTAGCTTATAAAATAGAATTTAAGAATTTGACAAAAGATGACAATTTTAATAAAGTTAGAGGAGTCAAATATCACCTCGTAATGGGAAGGCTACTTTTTGATAACATTTTTGATTAGAAGGTGCTCCTAAAATTTTGAATGTGCTCCTAAATTTTTTAAGTTTGGAGCACAAGTGCTCCTAAAAAGAAAAGTAAGAGTCGAGCCCTGACCGCTGAAGACGTTTTTTAGACAGACCCCCACCTTAGGAGCGGATTACAGACGCTCCACAGAGCAACCACGGGAGGGAGGCAGAACGGAGGTGGATAAGGGGGAGGGATGGTGGGCCAGGCCCGTGTAGTGGAAGAGGCCCTGGGGATAGAGGTAACCCAGGGTTCCAGGGCGGGACCGGCAGGGCAGGAAGCCAGGGCGGGGCCGGCAAAGGAGGAGGAAAGGGCGGGGTCCCGGACAGGCAGGAGGCCAGGGCGGGGACCGGCAGCCCTGCAGGCAGCAAGAGCGGAGCCTGCCTCAAGAAGGGAGCCGGCAGGGCAAGGAGCTGGGGTACAGCTGACAGAGAGCGGAACTTAAGTGGAGCCGACAGGGCGTGAGGCTTGAGCTTGGGCGGAGCCGGCAGGGCATGAAGCTTGAGCTTGGGCGGAGCCGGCAGGGTGTGAAGCTCGAGCTTGGGCGGAGCCGACAGGGCGTGAAGCTCGAGCTTGGGCGGCGCCGGCAGGGAAAGGAGCTTGGGTGGCGCCGGCAGGGCAAGGAGCCTGGGAGGCGCGGCAGGGCGCGTCGCTGGGCCCCCCCCCCGGCGCCGGCAGGCGAGGAGCTGTGGCGGCGCCGGGCAGGGCGAGGCGATTGGGCGGCGCCGCAGGGCGAGCGCGCTTGGGCGGGCGCCGGCAGGGCACCAGGGGCTCAGGAGGCCTCCGGCCTGAAGGATGGAAGAAGCATCTTCCTCATCTCCCTCCGTTCTCCGATGAGGGTGGCACGAAGATTCGTCGCCTCCTCGGGGGTGCTAGCAACCTCTTCGGCCACACCGGGAGAGCTGCAGCTCATCAGCCGCCTCTGGGGGCGCGCAGATTTCCGTCGCCACCTTCGGGGGGGCTGCGCCTCTTCAGACCATCTAGGGGTGGTGCGGCGACCCATTCTTCCTTATCCCCCTCCTCGTTTCAGAGGAGTGTGGCACTGCAGCTTCATCTGACACCTTCGGGGGCGCTGCAGCCTCCTTGGCCACCTTCGGGGGCGCTGCAGCCTCATCGGCTGTCTCTGGGGGAGCTGCCCCCTCTTCGGCCACCACTGGGGGCACGGCAGCTTCCTCGGTCACCTTCGGGGGCGCTGCAGTCTGGTCGGCCATCACAGGAGGCGCTGCAGCCCCCTTAGCTGAAGAACGTGCCACGAACTCCACAAACCTCTCGAAGGATACATGCTTGCAACCTAGCATGCTCCAGGGGCTAATGGGCTTATCCAGGGCGTAATTCAATAAGTCCTTTAGTGCAGAGTCATTGTAGCCCAGCCCCTCTGCAGCCTTCTTAAATTCCCCGGCAAACTCCCTCAGCTCGGTCCCTCGTTGCCGGAGGGAGCTCAGGGTCTCCAGCTGGAGCATGCGCTAGTAGAGGGGGCTGGAGAGAGTAGAGACCGGTAGTCGGGGTGAGCCCATTCTCCGCTGAGTCCCCATTTGGCTGATCCGTTCTGTCACGGTGCGTGCGGGGAGATGAAGCGAGGACTCAATCGCTGGAGAAATGGTATTTTATTTTAGTCAAAAAAAATTAAACAAAAACAAACTCAAACCACCCCGAGGGGGAAAAACAGACAGGCAGAGCTAAAGCTGCACACATGCAGACACGAAACACACACAATGAGAAATGACGGATCAGCACAGGACGGCAGACACAAGGAGAATAAAATAGGAACCAAACGAGGGACACAGGTGGAGCAACTTAAACAATAACGAGGTAACAAGATGGGAGGGGCCAGACAATAGACAGGAGAGAGCACATGGCAACAGACAAACACAACACAAGCCATGTGCTCCCAGAACACAGTCATCTGGTGGCCCTCCTGGGCACACCCGCTGAAGACTGTGACAGTATTTTCTGGGTGAGTAAGTGATGACAGTATTTAAAATTTTAAAGTTTATGACAAGCTCAGTTTCTCTAAAAACATCAGCACTACAACAACATTATAGTTCCAAAGTTTGGAAACAGGAAAATTTTTTTTTAATATTAATAATTGAGAAAAGGCATTAACATGGTCAAAGTGAATGTAAAAAAAAAAAAAAGTACAACGATTGAATTTCAAATAAAAAGTGTTCTTTTGAACTTTCTATTCAAAAGATCATAGAGAAAATGTATCACTGTTTTCACAAAATATTACACTAGAAAACTGTTGTTTTAAATTGTAATAATATTACTGTTTTACTGTATTTGTGATCAAATAAAAGCAGCCATGGTGAACATAAGAGACTTCTTACAAAAACATTCAAATCTAGTACGGATGCACAAAATGTCGGTAGGTTAAAGGTTAGTTCACCCCAAATGAAAATTAGCCTGTGTTTTACTCACCCTCAAGCCATCCTGGGTGTATATGGCTTTCTTCTTTCAGAGGAATCCAGTCGGAGTTATATAAAAAATTGTCTTAGATCTTTCAAGCTCTATCGCTGCACTCAGCGGGTGTTGCATTGCTTCGGTCCAAAAGAAGTTAAATAAAAAGCACCCTTCCACTTAAGCTCGGGGCGTTTTTTGGAATTTTCGTACTCATTTCATACTCAAATTCAAATGTTTGCCCTACACACAAACAATGGAGGAAATTAAAAAAAATGGTTTCATTGTAAATAAAACCCTTTGAACTACAAAATATGAGTGGAATTCTTTATAAATAACATTATATACTTTTCAAATATTACTATAAACACAAAAAAAACATAGGCGCTTTTTGAGTTTTAATTGAATATTTTTTTTGAGATTCTGTAATTCAGGTTCTGTTAGGCTCAACTCGCTGGAATTTACCTTGTTCGATGCCCCTACATGCCAAAAAGTACCAGAAAAAATAATATTTCAAATAACAGCTTCTAAACAGAAGTTACTACATTATTTGTGAAGCGAGTGAAAATGTCAATTTGTGCATCTAAATGTGTCATGGTGAGTTTCCCTTGCAAAAACAGGCTTTATAAAACACATTAACCCCACAATCCTATTGTACTCTGTGCCATAAGCACTTTAATTGATTATTGATTGAATTATGTTTCATTTTTATGTTTTTCTAAGTAGTAATATACAAAATGGCACAATCGAATTAGACCAATTTCAAATATTGTTTATTCTACAATCAAGTTAAATTATTTCAGGATACACAAGACTGTCTACATTATAAAATATATATGGTCTATAACAACCTAAAATAGAACCCATATCCTCCAGCTTTATATCATTCAATTTATATGCATTCTGTATTGGGATAGGGATACAGCACTCTGACCTCCAGAATCGTGATCACAGATCTGTCTCTCCTGCATCCAGCGGCTTGCCCTTGGTCCAGGATGGGCTAATCGCTAGCCGCTAGCCGCGAAGCTACATTTCTACATTCACAGCGGTCAAACAAAAATAGTTAAGGCTCATCTACAACGCACGTAATAATCCACTAATTACTGTATACTCTGAAATCATAATGTACTCTCCTTTTTCTGTCAGCAAACGGGTATCAGGCGTGTAGTATAGCAACACGTTTCATACAAAGGGAACCCGCCAAAAACTCACAGCCAAAGTCTCCCCAGACGCGCGCTCAGTCCTCTCCACGGCGCTGACCGTTCTTCATCATATATAGCTTGTAATATGATAATCATAGACTGATATGATCCGGGTCGCGTTCGCTGCAACTCTTCCGTGTGGAGAAAAGCCTCCAATTCTCGCGTTTTGAACTACATTCTCCACAGAGCACTGGCTGACCGAGCGGAAGGCGACCCCTCCTTTCTCTGCCCACTGTGCTGACGCGGCGGTGTCAGAGTTCACAAAGTCTGTAATGACCGATCTGAGTGACATGTAATCTGACCAATCGCAGCCCAGAACTGGCCACAGATCTCTATAACATCAGAAGAGCTGAATATGCGGTGGCATGCCATGGAGAGCCTGTGATCCCCGACGCGCGCTGGATTCCGTTACCTGGGCAGAACGCGAATATCTCACGATGGAAGCACGCAGAAACCTGAAAATGGTCTTGTTTGAAAGAAGAGATCCTAATCTAAAAGGTAATATAGAGTTTATATATATTTGTGGCTTTTTGTGGCTAACTGAAGCAGTGCTACGAGTAGGACTGTTACCACAATAAAAAAATGTCCGTTTTTTTTTTTTTCATCGCGATTCTATTGAAGATAATTCGATCTTTGATTTTCACACAATAAAATAACCTACATCATGAAATTCCTGAGAATGAGAGCTTTCTTGTGATATATGACAACTTTATTGTGAAAAATATATCAAATACACATTATTCGTAAAAAAAAGTTCGCAATGGCTAGGCAGAAAATCGTGTGTGGGACGAATACATTTCTAAGCTTAATTTTACTGCTTTATGAATATAAAAACCAAAAGAAATGGTATTCTTTGTAAAGAAGACACTCCAAGCTTTCAAATGAACCCATATATGGGCTGATACCATATAAGGAAGGCTATGCAAATGAAGCATACACATTTTTAAAGTGACTTTGGACCCGTATCCGGGTCCGCATAGCCTAACTAGTTAAATAACGGCTCCAGGCCAGGGGGTGAATAAAGTCCTCCTGTTGTGAATCGATGCGTTTTTGTAAGAAAAATATACATATTCAAAACGTAATAATCACTTTAATCTAGCTTGCGCCAGCAGTTGTACACAGAAGCAGTTCCGGGAGCATGACGTATGAGTTTAGCGTTGAGCATGCGCCGGTGAGTCTTGTGAAAACCAATGTTTGTTAACAGGATCAAGGGACCGTTGTTTTGTTTCGATCTCTCCGCGTGCGTCACTTCTGAGCGGCCCGTGCGCAGCGCTGACCTCATACGTAATTCCCCCGGAACTGCTTCCGTTTTACAACAGTGAGCGCAAACTAGATCAAGTGATTCTTACGTTTTGAATATGGTTATTTTTCTTACAAAAACGCATTGATTCGCTACAGGAGGCCTTTGTTCACCCCCCGGAGCCGTGTGAGACACTTTTTTTTATGGAAAGGTGCTTTTTATTTCACGTCTTTTGGACAGAAGCAATGCAACACCCGCTGAGTGCAACGACAGAGCTTGAAAGATCAAAGACCATTTTTTATATAACTCAGACTGGATTCGTCTGAAAGAAGAAAGTCATATACACTTAGGATGCATCGGGGGTGAGTAAAACGCAGCCTAATTTTCATTTTGGGGTGAACTAACCCTTTAATGTACTAGTGTAAGTCATGTTTAAAAATTGTATAAAGATGATTAGACAACAAATTACCAAAGCAAGTTGCATCTGCAAGGAATTTGCAATGACAATGGTGCTTATACTCTGTTTTTATACTTTGTTCTGTAACACAATTTATGTCACTATGAACTGAGCTGTCCACCTACACCAGATGAGAGGTTAGGAAATTAAATCTACATACTGCAGTGCAAGAATCATCTGTTGGCTCTACGGTTGGAATAAGACCCACCCACTTACATATCAGCGGCAGATTGATCGAATGCCATCCACATCACCAGAATTCCTTCCATGAGAAAAAAGGGAGATTCACGCTGTCTGTGGAGAGTTTTAGCATGCCGCTCATTCAGAGACCACAAGCATCAGACAGGTGCTTCAATCCGCATCATCTCTCAACACTGTTTCCACATAAAACTGACCAAACCAATCTGCTGTGAAAGATTACTTTTAGGTCAGGTCTTTGGGCCAGGGAATGATTTGAGAAGGAAACAGATCACACAAGGTTTTTTTTTAGCTGCAAAAAATGTGTGCTGTGTCATCTCACGCTGGTCTACTTGTAATTTGGCTGGTCATGAGTTGAAAGATTGGACATATCTAACAGTCAAGATGCAAATGAATATTTGTGTACAATTTATGTAGGAAAAACACAAAACTCAATGTAATTATAAGTGGACTAGGAAAGAAAAAAAATGCTACATAAAGGAATGGTTAACCCACAAATGAAAATTTACTGAACATGTACTCACCCTCAGGCCAAGAAGTTTGTTTCAATCGGGTATAACAATTTGGAGAAATTTAGCATTACATTACTTGCTTACCAATGGATCCTCTGCAGTAAATGGGTGCCATCAGAATGAGAGTTCAAACAGCTGAAAAAAAACATCACAATAATCCACAAGTAAACGTCAGATAAGTTAATCAATCATTAAGGTCTTATGAAATTAAAAGCTGCATGCTTGTAATAAGCAAAATCATAATTTTAAAGACATAAGACATTTTAATCATAAGACATTCAAACCATTGCTTCTGGCTAAAATACAAGTCTCTATCCATAACATTGCATTCTCCAGTGAAAAAGTTGTTTCATCTGAATCAGGAGAGAAAATATGCACAGTTTACCAGCAAAAAAAGTTATAAAGAAATATGTCAGTGGATTCTGATGTGAGAGGACAAACAGGAGAGGACTTTTTAAATGAATGGAAGAATTATATGGATTATGTATGTGTTAGACAGACGCAGCAGTTTAAGTTAAAATGCCCTATGATGAATTGTTCTTACAACCCTCAGTTTTTCACTCACAAGATGTTAATGATGGAATGAGTCATGTGGATATTGTGATATGTTTAGCAGCTGTCTGAACCTCTTCTGAGGGCACCATTAACGACAGGATCCACTGGTGAGCAACCATCTACTTAAATGTCATTCTCCAAATTGTTATGAGAAGAAAGTAACAACCTTTACAATTCATGGATGAGACTGAGGGGAGAAGAGGTTCAGCAATTTCTTGTAGTTGAACTATTCCTTAAATTGATATGCCAAAATAACAGTTTCTTTTTTGGCAAATGGATGCTTACATTCAATTGTCACATCTATTTTTGGATGAAGTTACTATGAGTCCTGTGAAGCCAAAGCATCTTGCATTATTATGACAATCAGATTATAACCCAATTACAGCCCACAAGGAGAGAGGAAAACAAAGGGCTGCCTCTTACCAATGGACGTCTTGGCATGGCCAAACAGTGTCTTCTCAGGGCCAACGAAACCGTCATGAAACTGAGACCCACGACCCTGACGAGAGAGAAAAAAAAACAGTACGCTCAATAATTGGGTACAATGTCACAGACCCGATGAGGAGAGCTGGAGAATGAGGCGTTACAAGGAGGCTCCACACCCATTCACTGTAAGACACCTAATACCGCAATATTTCACCCAAAACTGAAACTTCATACTTCATCCTCATGTTCAAAATCAGGTATGTATGGACATATGACTTGTGTGCTATATTACATGTCTAGATATACACTAGCGTTCACAAATTTGGGGTTTGCTCAATTTGTTTTAATGTTTTGCATTTATTTGATCAAAAATGCAGTAAAAATATTAATATTGTGAAATAATAATGTGAGACTGCGTTTGAGACCCTCCTCACGACAGCATCGCCTAAACAGCAGACGCAGGAATGGAATAACAAACAGTCACTGATGTACGGCACACCGTAATTTTATGTGCTCTGAAAATCCACAGCTTGTTCACAAACTGTGTAGGATTAGAAACAAATGGTGCACATGGCACAGCAACAGCACAGCAACCCTAGCAGACAGCTGATACTTATTACAGACACAGCTGAACAGTTATCAGGTCTTTTAGCACTAATAACTGACCGATTTTTGAAATGATCAATATTGGCCAAATATCCAGAAATCAATCTCATATGGCCATTTGGTGTCCAAGAAATATTTCTTCTTATTAATTTTTATGTTGAAAACAGTTGTGCTGCTTAATATTTTTGTGCAAACCATTATACATTTTTTAAAAGATTCTTTGATGAATAAAAAGTTCAAAAGAACAGCATTTATTTGAAATAGAAATCTAATATTTCTGCTACAAAATATAATATTGTAATATTAAACATGTCTTTACTGTGACATTTGACCAATTGAATGCACCCTTCCTGAATAAAATAATTTCTTTCCAAACTATTAAAAATAACGACCCCAACTTTTTGAACGATAGTGTATATTAGCATTATATCAACCATTAGACACCTTGCTCTGTAGATAAACTATTCTCAAAGGAATAGAAGCAACTTCTAAAGAAAACATCCTGGACTATCAGGAAGCGCAAAATTCGAAAACTTGCCGTCACACAAAATAACATGGCCAAAAGCATACAACTTATTCATTGTTGCCACTAAAAAAACTCAACCGGATTCTGTCATAAAAAACGATCCACAAATGAGTCAAAGACAGCATCGTCGTCTTAATCACTTCAATATATTTAGCTGATGTGACTCATCAGATCACAGAGCATGACTGACATGGACTCATCTAGTTAAAGAAAATACACATCATAAAATCAGTTATATTACGAAACCAGCTGGGGGCTGCGTTCTCAAAGGGCTGCTCATTTAGAGACAATAATCATCTTCTCCTGGGGGATTTGAGAAGCATGTTGTAATCAGAGCAGCCCATGTGTCCCCTACATGAAAACTCATTAGGGTGATTAGGATAAAGTGAGAACAACCATCCAAACTATCACAGAGTCAAAACAGAAGCAGAAGGAAGGAATAAACTGTCTGAATAGTTTGGCAACAGCATTTTCATGAGGCAACTTAAGTATAAACGGGAAGCACATGTTGTAGCTGGAAGCATCAAATCATTCACCTAGAAGCGGTGGAAACTTTCATCGGTTGTCCAAAATGTTTGGCTGGAATCTGACCGAAAACTTGCGGACAGCTTCTAAATTTAAGAATCAACTCCAGGATGGAAAACAGTACCTATCAAAAACACAAGCATCTCCTCTTTAGGAGACTAATATGGAACATAAATGTAGCCAAAAAAATGTTTAAAGACCATCTTTAATCTGGTGGTTTTCTAATATGAAAGCGCTCTGGAATGTTTCATCACAGATATCCTAAAAGAAGGCAAACTGCTTTATCAGGTACTTGGCAAACCACTGAATCTAAAAACGCTAGAGGTAGAAATATATAAAAATTTTCTGTTAACTTAAAAGAGAAAAGTAATGCTTAAACATATGCAGCCACAGGGGAGAATATCTATATTATATATATCTATAAATCTATTATTTATTTGATGTTGAACATTTAGCTTCAAAAGTTACACACCACTGTCAATGGTGTGGGGTTTATTTAAGATTTTTTATTAATATTTTTATTGAGCAAGGATGCATTAAATTGAGCAGAAGTGACAGTAAAGACATTATGGTTATTAAGGATGCTGACTTACATAAATGTTCTTTTGAACCTTCTATTCATTTATTTTCCTGTCTCTCTGTGAAGCTGCTTTGACACAATCTGTGTTGTACTGAATAAAGCACTAAAAATAAAGGTGACATCAAATAATTCTGGGGGAAAAAATGTATTGCAGTTTTCACAAAAATAATAAGCTGCACAATTTTTGTCCACATTGACAATAAGAATTCCTTGAGGATCATGCGACACTGAAGACTGGAAAAATGATGCTGAAAACTCAGTTTTGAAAAAATCAAAAAAACCCCCGGAAGTTTTATGATTTTATTTATATTACAAATATATTCACATAGAAAACAACTATTGTACATTTTAATAATATTTCAAAATATTAATGCTTTTCTTGTATTTTTGATCGAATAAATGCAGCCTTGGTGAGCAGAAGAGGCTTTTAAGAAACATTAAAAAGCAATTTTGAATGGTAATATAACTGCTATGTCCAATAAGGTCAAAAACATACATAAGTAGAAGACAACAGTTTATACTTGTGTGAAATAGAGAAAACAAAGTTACATTATGAAATGTGGTCTACATATTTCAGAATGCAACAGTGCACCAGTTCTGTGTAGCTAGAAGCATTCAAGCTGTCTTTTTACATAACAGATGCCCTCTTTCTGGTCCTCTGTATTACTGCAGTCTGTATTAATACAGACTCTGTATTATCTGTCCTGTGGCTCTGCTTAATTAAAGCTACAGAAGCACTAAAGGTGTGATTTTCATTACATAAATGAGATGGTCAAAATTAACTCGGCAGAGGTCATATGAACGATCTTCTGAGTGTGAGTTTAATGATTTATTTAAATCTGGAGTTGGTCTGGCCTACTTCTAACTGCTCTTCCAATATCTGTAACACAGATTTTATTATTATTTGTCATTTATTCATAACAGATGCCCAAGAGTGTGGCATCACATCCTGCTGCCCATATTCGTTGCAAGGTCCACAACTCTGTTTCAAAAGACTTAACACAGACGCACAAGTTAATGAGAATGTAGCTTCAGTGGGGACCAAAAGACCATCATTACAGTGATCCACAAATTCTGACTATATAATCAAAGCAAAAGAGTACATTCTTACAAATGCTGGAAATATGCAGAAGAAAAAACAATTTTTAAAAAATTGTTTTTTTACAAATATTTATCATAATGGAGACTGCTAATAAAATAAATAAATCAACTAAAAATAACAAAAATACAACAATAGCTCATAGTGACCATGTCTGTTAAACTACACATAATACTAATTAGTAAGATAGCTTTTTGTATGTAAGAGCCACTTAAAATCATTAAAAAAAAAAATCCCATTTTGTGTTCCACAGAAAACTAACTAGCATACAGGTTTGGAACAACATGAGGATGAGTAAATAATAAAATATTAGTCGTCTAATACCTTATGCAAGAAAAGATAAAGCAGAAGAAGAAAACAAGAATATTTGTGGAATAATACGCTGCTCCATTTACTCAGATATTTCTCAAATATCTGAGTAAATGGAAAATCCATTTCTAAACCTTAGGGACATCTGAGGTCAGCACATGCTCAGTGAACTTGCATGATCATTCCATTCTTAAATAACAGTTCAGAGCCATCTCTTTCTTACCTTTTTATAATCTGAAGAACCTTCTTTCACCACAAAGAACCTTTTGTGAAACAGAAAGGTTCTTCAGATGTTAAAGGTTCTTTATGGAACTTTTTAGACAAAAAGGTTCTTCTATGGCATCGTGAAGCACCTTTATTTTTAAGAGTGCAGCTGAAACATATCACGCAGCAGCTATGCATCAAACGGCTCATACCAAAGGATGCACGGCACTGAGGTCGAACCACTGTACCTCGACCTTGACAGAATCCCTGATCAATTAAACACCAGGAGCTGACAGATTCCACCACTGTGACATTGCTCTCCTACTGCCAGAACCCCATGAAACTATGAAGACAGTAATATTTCAACTGCTCTGTTGTGCTGGTAAAAGAGTGTTCAAAATATAAAGTTAGTACAGATGAATACGTTCTTGTTATAGTGAAAGTTTTACAATACAAATGAACAACATCTACTGAATATGCTGCTTATGAATACACATTTTTTTAAAGGAATAGGTCACCCAAAAATGAAAATTTGCCCACTCTTACAGTATCCGAGATGTGAAGTGTTTTTGTTTGATCACCAGACCAGATTTGGAGTAATTTAGCATTACATCACTTGCTCACCAATGGGTCCTCTGCAGTGAATGGGTGCCGTCAGAATGAGAGTTCAAACAGCTGATAAATAGATCACAATAAACCACAAGTAATCCACACAACTCCAGTCCATTAATTGTTTTATGAAGTGAAAAGCTGCATGTGTAATGAATCCATCAAGACATTTTTTTTTTACTTCAAACCGTTGCTTCCAGCTAAAAGACGAGTCCTCTATCCATAATATTGCTTTCTCCAGTGAAAAAGTCATCTAGTCTGAATTATAAATATGCACAGATCCAGCACAGTTTACCAGTAAAAACAGTGCAAAGAAATATGGACTTTTTCCATTGGACCAAGCATTTTTTTATGAATATGGACTATATGGGCCAGACGCACGGTTTAAAGTTAAAACAGCTTATGATGGATTTGTTTCTTACAATCATGCATCTCTTCACTTCACATGATGTTAATTGATGGACTGGAGTCGTGTGGATTACTTGTGGATTATTGTGATGCATTTATAAGCTGTTTTGACTCTCATTCTGACGGCACCCATTCACTGCAGTGGATCCATTGGTGAGCAAGTGATGCAATGTCCATTTCCCAAGAATAACAAACTCATCTACACATTATGGCCCTGCAGGGTGAAAAGTTTTCTTTTTTGGGTGAACTATTCCTTGACTAGAAGAATGTTAGGCACCTCTCTATTGTAAGCAGAATTATTAGTAATTAATTTAAAATTAAAAATGTTTAAATAAATGTTAAAATAATTACAATTTTGAGTATACATTTTTGAATCCAGATCATTTGGGATGCATCTCTAATTGCAACTGTAATTATTAAATTAATGACTTTTAGGCCTACATGTAATATACAACATGAATGTAAATATAAAGTGTTACTCAAACAAATTCATAGCCTACCAATGGGAGGACACTTGAGAACTGATTCATAAGAAACCCAAAGATTGTCTGCAAGATTAGCTCATTGCTGACACCTACTGGATAAAATACTCAGTGCAGGACAGAAATTAAGAGGATTAAAAGAGGGGTTTATGACTCATATGGTGCATCGACTGGCTTGCAGCTCATATGGTCAAACATGACTGCAAAATATTGGGAATTGCACTAAAAATACATACAGTATAATAATAACTCATGAGTCCATATGTATTAATATTTTCATGCATATGTTTACAAATGAGAACACCTAGATTGTGCATTATTCATTAGCCAGTAGCAATGTGAGTCCTACTGTTTTTGGGCAAATTCATAACGACATAATGACAATGAAAAGAATTGAACAGTTTTATATATATATATATATATATATAGTTTTATATAAAGCCGCTTTGTCCTTCATTTATTTGTATATTTTGTAAACACAAGACCAGCTGGCCCACATTGCCTCTGGCCCTCTTGTTCCTTTAATGCCATATTCTGTTAAATTAGAACAGACAGCACCATCTGCTGGTGAACTTGTGCAGCAAGACAACAATTTTAGATGAATACTTACTCCTCCCATTGTAATTCCATCGATTAGAGCCACATACGGTTTCTGATATGTACCTAAAAAAAGAGTTAAAAATCAATCAATCAATCAATTAATCTGTTCATCAAACCTCAAACACGGCAACAGAAGTGTGAAAACATACCAATAGTGTTGTTAAGAATATATTCCTCGCGAAATAATTCTTGAGTGAGAGAATCGCCTGCTTTTCCAGCTTCTGAGACAGCTTGGAAAATATTTTTTGCATTTCAGTGTGAATGTCAGATCTGTTTGACTGTATTATCTATGCATAGATCCATTTAAGAGTGAATGAAAAACCAAACTGCACGATTATCTTACATAATTACCTCTGATATCCCCACCAGCACAGAATGCCTTCTCCCCTGCTCCTTTAATGATCACTAGATCCGTTTCTGAGTCTTTGTCCCATTTCTACAAAAACACAACGATTAAAGTAGGTTAACAATCCGAGATTGTCATATAAAGTTGGATTGGGTGACAAAATTAATATAGGGCTATTATTGATGTAGTCTCCCCTAACCTTGAGCTGAGGGTAGATGTGTCTGATCATGGTGAGATTCAGAGCATTGAGAGCTTTGGGTCTGTTCAGTGTGATGACTCCAGCGTTCCCAACTTTCTCAAACAGAACTTCAGACCCAGCTTTAGTGGACATCTGAGACACCGTAATAAAACAATATTCACTGGGAGAAACATGAAGAATTAATACGAAACTAAAACGTGCACAAGGTTTGCACACATATTCTTTTCAGTGCTTTTTAAAAAAAAAAAAAAGTTTTTATAAAATGCACATTTAAGCATAAGATGGAAAAAAGACCAAATTATTTCAAGCATTATTTATAATACACCAGACCAAAAGGTTTTTAGGGTCATAAAAAATTAACTGAAAAGGATCATACATTTGATTAAGTGTGTCCATACTCTTGACTGTCTGAAAAAATGTAGTATGAATAATACTTTTGCCTGCTTAGGGCTCAAGCTTACCATGTGGCCTTGTATTCTCTGCAATCTGCAGGCTGATCGTAATCTGTATGAGATCAAAATCATCCGTGGTGTTATTGTTTTCATGCTGAACTTAACATCAAATTGTTATACATACTGTCGGGTAATGGTATTAAAATTATTCAATTAAAGGCAACAGAACATTTTGAAACTGAACCCTCAAATACACAGTAGATTGTTTATTTATTTATGTTCATGCCTTTTATTATTAGACAAGAACACAATGCCGCACCATATATATAATATATATATATATATCATGTGTGTATATGTAACACAGTGGGTACGTAAAGTATTCAGACCCCCTTAAATTTTTCAGTCTTTGTTATATTGCATCCATTTGCTAAAATCATTTAAGTAATTTTTTTCCCTCATTAAGGTACACACAGCACCCCATATTGACCGAAACCAGAATTGTTGACAGTTTTTGCAGTATTTATTAAAAGAAAAAACTGAAATATGCACATGGTCCAAGTATTCAGACCCTTTGCTCAGTATTAGTAGAAGCACCCTTTTGATCTAATAGCCATGAGTCTTTTTGGGAAAGATGCATACAAGTTTTTCACACCTGGATTTGGGATCCTCTGCCATTCCTCCTTGCAGATCCTCTCCAGTTCTGTCAGGTTGGTTGGTAAACGTTGGTGGACAGCCATTTTTAGGTCTCTCCATAGATGCTCAATTGGGTTTAAGTCAGGGGCTCTGGCTGGGCCATTCAAGAACAGTCACAGAGTTTTGTGAAGCCACTCCTTCGTTATTTTTGCTGTGTGCTTAGGGTAATTGTCTTGTTTGAAGGTAAACCTTCGGCCCAGTCTGAGGGTCCTGAGCACTCTGGAGAAGGTTTTTTTCCAGGATATCCCTGTACTTGGCCGCATTAATCTTTCCCTCGCTTGCAACCAGTCGTCCTGTCCCTGCAGCTGAAAAAACACCCCCACAGCATGATGCTGCCAACCACCATGCTTCACTGTTGGGACTGTTTTGGACAGGTGATGCTGCCAGTGCCTGGTTTTCTCCACACATACCGCTTAGAATTAAGGCCAAAAAGTTTTATCCTGGTCTCATCAGACCAGAGAATCTTAATCACCATCTTGGAGTCCTTCAGGTGCTTTTTAGGAAACTCAATGCGGGCTTTCATGTGTCTTGCACTAAGTATAAATAAAGCCCCGACTGGTGGAGGGATGCAGTGATGGTTGACTTTCTACAACTTTCTCCCATCTCCCGCCTGCATCTCTGGAGCTCAGCCACAGTGATTTTTGGGTTCTTCTTTACCTCTCTCACAAATTCTCTTCTCCCCCGATAGCTCAGTTTTGGCCGGACGGCCAGCTCTAGGAAGTGTTTTGGTCGTCCCAAACGTCTTCCATTTAGGATTATGGAGGCCACTGTGCTCTTAGGAACCTTAAGTGGAGCAGAATTTTTTTTGTAACCTTGGCCAGTTCTGTGCCTTGCCACAATTCTGTCTCTTAGCTCTTCAGGCAGTTCCTTTGACCTTATGCTTCTCATTTGCTCTGACATGCACTGTGAGCTGTAAGTTCTTAATAGACAGGTGTGTGGCTTCCTAATCAAGTCCAATCAGTGTAATCAAACACAGCTGGACTCAAATGATGTTGTAGAACCATCTCAAGGATGATCAGAGGAAATGGACAGCACCTGAGTTAAATATATGAGTGTCACAGCAAAGGGTCTGAATACTTAGGACCATGTGATATTTCAGTTTTTCTTTTTTAATAAATCTGCAAAAATGTCAACAATTCTGTGTTTTTTTTCTGTCAATATGGGGTGCTGTGTGTACATTAATGAGGAAAAAAAATAACTTAAATGTTTTTAGCAAATGTGGGCAATATAACAAAGAGTAAAAATTTAAGGGGGTCTGAATACTTTCCGTACCCACTGTATATATGTGCATTAGGTGTAAGTTAGTTTGCTTCTATATGTTTTCTAAAACCTTTTAAAGTATGTTTTGCTGGGTTCAATCTATGCAAACATTTAAAGGACACTTTCCCTACTTTATTAGCTATTGTGTATGTATACAACACACCGTCCAAACTTGATCTCATTCATTCTTTTTGAAAGAGAGACCTATATTGCACCGTCTGCAGATCTCCTACACATCAAACTGAAAGCATTGAATTATTGCTTCTGGAGTCTATATGCAGAACGAATCCCTGATGACATGCCACCTGTGGCACTTGAGGAACACTCACCTGTGCGCAGAAGTTAAGATTATTAATGACATGGCTAGAACTCAGAGCTCAGCTGATGTTCTGGATCACTGTCCACAGAGAGGGCTCTCCGTCTGTCGGTCCTGCTTCATGATGGCATGATGGCGCGACACCAGCGAGGAAATCTCGCGATGTGTCACAACAGTCCCGATACTGCCCACTACAGTTTCATTCGCGCTTTGCCATGGAACAATAGCACAGATTGTGCTTTTTTTTTTCTTAGAAAAAATAAAACAAGTATAGCCAATTAATCATCTTATGTATAAAGCTATATTTAACTTAAAAAACTGTATTTGATGGCTGTGAAAAGGCGTAAACTCCGATATAACTGCTTCTGTAAAGAGGTGCTTGCGTTGCTATGCAACTGTACCGACGCCGGAAGTGCGTGGCTACGAAAGACATGGCGAACAAGAGGGGAACAGCTGGGTCTGCTTCCTTTCATGATATTTTACGACATTATGCGGTATTAATCCTAACTATTTTATCCTATAAATTCACTTCGGCTACAGAGGAAGATGCATTTCGTGCCGGGCAGTCGATATTGTCTCCGGTGGCTGCAGCATCACGGGATGTTCGGTAGGAATCATTTGTTGGAAAAAATGCTTCCTATATTTACAAGACAAATGTCCACAACTATTATGTCATTTTGTGTTGGTTTATTCCTTTTATGCAGTGCCGTATGAACGCTGTAATTCAAAAATAAATGAATATGGTTACCCGGTAATATAATTCCCTTGACTTCCCCTTTATGTACCTTCAGCACCACCTGTAAGGATCGAGTACCCCTTCATTACACCCAGACTAATGTTTCTCTGTTGAATATTATACTGGATATCATTCAGCTTTATAATTAGTATTATTAAAACGGTCATTATGGACCATTGTTCACTAAAATACTGTAAGAAAGTGAAAAGGCTATATCTCTCTAACTAAAGAATTGTGTTTGGTATGGTTTGATTTCCAATGAGATGGAAGCAGGCCTATATAAAAACAATAGAATTTTACACGTAACTTGTTTTACACATAATTTTACAATAAAAGATGTTTTGTTTGAAACGTTTTGATTAGAGAAAGGACAAAACATATTTAACACTATAATGAATAATTAAATTGCACAAATGAAATTATTGAAAGTTTGATTCACGAAATATATGATTAACTTTATTATTAAATGTATAAAAATATTATTATTACTCGCTGTGATAGCACTAGCAGTCTGAGAAATCAGATTTTATAAATGCATTTAGTTTATGAGGTAGAAAAAAACCCGTTACATTTTAAAAGCATGGGACATTTTTAAGTTTGGGGGAAATACAATAAATAAATCCCCTTTAAATTTATTGGAAAAGTGTAATTACTCAAAAATGCTCCAAATAAATAATTGAACGTTTAATTTGTTCGGTTTTATGATTAACTTCTGAGATCGAGTCTGAGAACTCTGTTTTTTTATGTATTTAGGTTGGTATTACTTGAATTTTTTTTTTTCCAATGAGATAGAATAGGGGGAAATATCTACTTTTCAATATGAAACATTTTGATTAAGAAAAGACAAAATGAAAGAATCGCCTAGAATATTTCACACTAAATGTAATGTTTTCTTTTAAAAGTTTTTTTCTTTTTTTAGTTAGGCAAAAACTGCCAAACCAAGAGTAGGAAAGTCGAATATATAATTATATATATAATATATATATATAATATATATTAATATATATATATATATATATATCATATATAATGTGTGTGATTATATATATATACCATTGATCCTGTTTTTATATGCAATGCTCCCTATACCTCCTATATGATGTAAATCCACCCGAGGGCTTCAATCTTCGCCGAGATGTGTACATTCGCATGGCCTCTTTGCTGAAGACGTTGAGGAAAGAGGGCGACTGGGTGCTAGTGCTGCCTCCATGGGGTCGCCTGTATCACTGGCAGAGCCCTGATATACATCAGGTTCGCATCCCGTGGGGGGAGTTCTTCAGCATAACCAGCCTGCAGGCTAACATACCAGTCATTGAGTATGAGGAGTTTATTGCTGGTGAGCCATGCTGTTTTTGTGGGTTTGAGAGAGAGAGATTACAATTACATGTCATTATTTAGCTTCATTTACTTTATTAATTTATTCAGACAGGAGGAATGTTGGAAAAACTGTTTAAAAAAAAAAACTTACATTACATACAATTCCATGTGGTGACGCTAGTGGCACAGAAAATACAGGACAGTCTTGCGTGACTGTCTAGTTAGTCATATACAATCAATTTTCACTTAGAAATTGCTAGTAAGCTTCACAAATAATCACAAAAAACCAATAACACACTGAATTAAACGTGACATTTTAAAGTAGAAAGACATACTCCAGTAAACGGTTTTACAATGTAGTATTTAAATATAAGTAGTAGCACTGCATTAATAAACAATAAAAGCTGAGACTCAATTATCATTCCCACGTTTTGTGTCTTTATTATTGATCTCAGAGTCTGGAGGTCCCTTCATTGACCAGATCCTTGTGCTGCAGAGCTATGCCGAGGGCTGGACAGATGGGAAATGGGAGGAGAAGGTGGATGAACGACCATGCATCGAAAAGCTAATGTACTCAAAAGACAAACAGGGTTATTACAGGTACTGCTTTAAAATGACAAGTTCAGCCAGTTCAGGTGCTTTTGACAGACATACTGTACTTATAGAAGGATGCAAGGTATTGTTTATGTGCCTTTTAAAGCCATACATGAATCATTGTTAAAGGAACAGTTCACCCCAAAATAAAATATTTCAAAATATACTGTATGTGTGTGTAAATATAAATAGAATACTGTAATATATAATATGCTGATTTGGTATTCACGAAACATTTCCTTAGTGTTTTTGTGGAAACCGTGATAATTTTTTTTAAGGATTCTTTGATGAATAGAAAGTACAAAAGAACAGCATTTATTGGAATACATTTTTTGTAACATTATGAAAGTCTTTACTGTCACTTTTGATGAAATTAATGCATTCTTGCTGAATACAATTATATATTATAAATATTATAAATCTTCCTGACCCCAAACATTTAAATGTATGTCCTTACAACTTATGCATTATATTTGATTATCATCTGAAGCCAAACAATTGCTTTGTGTGAGAAACAAACCGAAATTTAAAGGGATAGTTTGTGTGATCATTTACTCACCTTCATGTTCTTTCAGTGTATTATTTTCTTTGTTCTGTTGAATGCAAAATAATATATTTTGAACTTTTGCCCATGCAAAAAAAGTCCAAACAAAACAACTTTCTTTCAAATATCTTCTTTTGTGTTTCCACCAAAAAAAGTAATGCATAGGAAAAGAAATTCAATCCATTTCTTTAATGAAATCTTATTTTGTTTTTCTCCAGAGGTTGGCTTTGGGGTTATGAGGAGACCAGGGCATTGAATGTCACCTGTTTATCTGCTCAGGGACATGCCTCTATCTTGGCTCCTGTCTTACAAAATAACTTAAATGCTACGTAAGTCACTTCGGAAATAAGTTTGAATTAAAATAGCTTTTAAATGCAAATGGGGTCCCTGTACATGTGTTGTCATTGAACCACAGGTCAATAATGCTGGACAGATCTGAAACTGTCCTTCATGATCACTATGCTGGGAAGGACTACTGGGATGTAAGCCCATGAAATAATATTCTCAGGTTTTTAAAATAATTTGGCTAGAAATGTAGCATTAATTAGACTTTTTGAAAGATATCTCACCTATCTCATTTTATTGTTCTACAGACGCGGCGAAGTATGGTGTTTGCCAAACACTTACGTATCATAGGAGACGAGTTTAGGGCCAAGTATCTCAACTCCACAGACAAACAGGACCAGACGCCGTATAACGAAGACTGGACCCGAATGAAAGTATATTTCACTTACATTAACTCTCCCCTCTCATTGTTCAAATACAAAAAGTACTGGTGTCATTGCTGCCAGCATAATAGGTATAGTCAAACTGGTGTTTATGTAACAAGATGAAGTATTTGAGCTTTGTCAGAGCTTTTGTTCACATGTCAAGACAGTTAATTTCTGGAATGCTTGCCATGTGCTTTACACCCACACTCATTTCAGCGTGACAAAACTGTCATATTTGTTGCATGACCTTTTGTAAACTCTTGGACCCAGAACAGGCTGGGCAGTGCTAAGGGAGGCCCTTACCTGGGAGTCCACCTGCGTAGGAAGGACTTCATCTGGGGGCACAGAGAAGATGTGCCCAGCCTCAAAGAAGCAGTGAAGAAGATCCGTAGTCTCATGAAGAAGCACAAGCTTCAACAAGTCTTTGTTGCCACCGATGCAGACGAAGAAGGTACAGACACTATTAAAAAGACTAAAACAACAATGTACAAATTATTTAAGCTTTCATTCAGAAACATTTATTTATTTATTTTTGTTACAAAACATTCACAGAATAGACAAAAAATGGAAACATTTTTGTTATTTTTTACTAAACCTCATCTCAAAGCCTTGAGCTGATATTTTTTTCTGTTCAGCAGAATATAGGAAAAATATTCATGCATATCTAAAAAACACAGTAAAGGCACCTTAAAAGTAGTCCATATGATTTGTGTGCTATATTAAGCAGAAGACTTATTATATAAGTCTTCTGAAGCCATCCAACAGCTTTGTATTAGCAAATGGCAATTTTTTTATTCACTTAAAATCTTCTTTTCCTAAACACTACTGTTTAAAAGTTTGGGCTCAGTACATTTCTTTTAAAAAATAACTACTTTTATTCAGCAAGGAGACATTACATTGTTCAAAAGTAACAGTAAGGACATATAATATTACAAAGGATTTCTGTTCTTTTGAACTTTCTATTCATCAAGGAAAAAAGAGGAAAAAATGTGTTTGATGGTTTCCAACAGAAATATTAAGCGTAACAACGGGTTTCAACATTTTATAATAGTAATAATGTTTTTTAAAAGCCCAATCATCAATTCGAACGATTTTTCTGAAGATCATGGGACACTGAAGCTGGAGTAATGGCCTGGCTGAAAATTGGCTTTGCATCCTTACTTGTAACATATATTAAAATAGAAATAAATTTAAAATTGTAATAATATTTCACAATATTTTTTGCTGCATTTTTGATCAAATAAATGCCATCATGGAAGAGCGTTCTTTTAAAAACATTTAAAAAAATCGTAATTTTTAAACAGTAGTGTGCAGTAGTATATATATATGTATGTGAGATCAGGCTGTTTCTGCTTTTAGAGCTAGCTAAACTGAAAAGGATGCTACCTGAGATGGTACAATACGAGCCCACCTGGGAGGACCTGGAGCTCTTGAAGGATGGAGGGGTGGCTATCATAGACCAGTGGATCTGCGCTCATGCGAGGTATTGAATCACACCCTCTGCTCTCCTTTTTTCATCACAACAAAGCGGTTACTGAATGACATTGCATTTTTTGTATGCTTCAGGTGGACAAAAGCTGCTTTATCAACTGTGTTGAAAGATGAATCGCCTACTCGATTTTAGAGTTAGTTGCTTTTCAAACCAGAATTTTCTTTTAGTGTTTATATATTTTTTCTTCATCTCTTTCATTGATTTTAATTTAGTTTTGATTCAAACCAAGTATTGGGAATTGGGAATAATATAATGACAAAATCGATTGTTTTGGAAAACATTTTTCACTTGCCAAAATAATATTTAAATTAATGACTTAACTTTAAAAATGTATTTAGCAATAACACTTACTAATTAGATTCTTTGCTGTTTCATTGAATTGGGTGTGACTCAAAAGATTCTTTCCATTAAAAACAGGAAATGTATAACCCCATGACATAATGGCTTGATCATTCCAATCAACTCAAGCACTTGCTTAACTGGAAAAAATGCTCATTGTTTGATATGACAACCTTTGATCCTACCTATCACATGCTGTTGTATGACATTTTACTGTAAATATATCTTGCAATCGTTTTGTTTGCGATGGCTTATCTCTTTTGTAAGAGTACGTCACCCACTCACATCTGAGTTGTCTTTCTTGTCAGGTATTTCATTGGGACATCAGTTTCAACGTTCTCTTTCAGAATACACGAGGAAAGGGAGATCCTAGGTTTCGATCCTAAAACCACCTATAACCGATTCTGTGGTGACGATGAGAACGAATGTGAACAACCAACACACTGGAAAATTGTCTACTGATCACACAGAAAACTTGATGCTGATCATACAGACTGCAGTTGATTTTTCAGATTTAAGAGGATTCTCTATATGTTTTAATGCGTTTGCTTCAATGTTTGAATTACAAATCTTTTAAATGGATAGTTCACCCAAAAATGAAATTTCCTGAACATTTACTCCCCTTCAAGCCATCCAGATGTAGATGAGTTTGCTTCTTCATAAGAACAGATTTGGAGAAATTATAGCATTACATCACTTGCTCACCAAATGGATCCTCTGCAGTGAATGGGTGCCGTCAGAATAAGAGTCCAAACAGCTGAAAAAAACATCACAGTAATCTACAGGTAATCCACATATTTCCAGTCCATCAATTAACATTTTGTGAAGCAAAAAGCGGTGTCCTCTATCCACAATATTGCTTTCTCCAGTGAAAAAGTAGTCTCGTCTGAATTGGGAGAGAAATATGCAGTCCAAAACAGTTCTAAACAAATAAGCTGGTGGATTTTGACGTGAGAGGACAACAGGAGATGGAATTGATAATCGGTTATGGATTATGGACTCGTATTTTAGCAAGAAGCAATGGTTTAAAGTTTAAAAAGCCTTAATAATGGAGTTGTTTCTTACAAACATGCAGCTAATGATGTTATGACTGGAGTTTTGTGGATTACTTGTGGATTATTGTGATGATTTTTTTTTTTTTGTACCTCCATTCCGACAGCACCCATTCACTGCAGAGTATCCACATTTCTGCAAATCTGTTCCGATGAAGAAACAAACTTATCTACATCCTGTATGTCCTGAAGGTGAGTCATTTTTCAGTAAATGAATTATTAGTTTCATAGCAGAGCCAATGGTTTTTGATTGTGTAACAAGTTTGAAAGGCCTTTGTAAGTTAAAGAAGATAAGGTGAGCCATAAGTGGAATATATCAAATGGCTTTTTATCTCATATCTTGCCGTCGCATATGGAATTTGTGAATGCTGCTGCTCTGTTCTCACAGTTCTTTGATTCGGATTGTTGATACTCAAGATGAATTGTGCATAACACTGTGATCAAACCTTTTTGAAAAAGGTCAACATGACTTTTCACCCCTGCTCCAGCCTTTGAAGTCTAGCTTTTTGTGTAAAGCTCTACTTGCCAATTATTTTGGTCTCAGCATATTTTATAACATGTATGAACATACAGAAAAAACATGTATGAACATACAGTATTAGTGTTTATTTGATGTATCTGTCAGTATTGTGCCTGTCAAACAAACAAAAAAAAAGTGCTTTCATAGACTTTGCCATACATTTTTACAGTAGTGTTTATTCCTTTAATTAGATGAGGTAATAGATTCCAGTACAAAGCATGTTCTAAAATCACAGTCAGTAATAAGCATCAGGAATGGTAGCATTCTTAACTTGATGACAAACAGTTGAGGTTTTTGTTTTGTATATTTCTTTTTTTGTTTGGAAATGTAAATGTAGGTTCACAATTACCATTCAAAGATGTACTGTATTTTCATCTGTGAAGTTTTTCTAGAAATGTTTTTTTTCCCCTAAATTAAATTTCTAGTTGAAATTTCTGTAATTAGTTGTCTGCTAGATACATTATAAAAGAATACATTTGCTGTAGGTTTTCGCTCATTTTTACATGATTGTTTTTTGCAATCTCTCTCCTGGGGCATGAATCTGGTTTCATATGATGCTAATCTGTCCAGCTCAAAGCTATACTTATCATTTTACCTCAACTTGTGGGTGGAGACAATGCTTTGTGATTTATTCTCCCAGAAAAGAGGGCGGCATGAGACATCTTTCAGTCTTTTGTTCTGTTGACGACTCTGGAAATCTTTCCAAGCCAGTTTCCATAGTTCCAGTCTCTTATTTTAACAATAGCGTGTTATGTAGATCCTAATCTTGGCTGTTTGTTATTACGATCAGCTTTAGAACTGATTAACATGTTAGGTGATATAGTTCAGAATAATGTGTGTACTGTTATTGTATTTTCCCTTTTAACCTAAAGACAAAGGGAAGCTTTATGAACTTCACAACCTGTACAACCATCATGAAAAAAACACTGAATGTGATCTAAAAGTCATAAAAAAACTGATAGTCTGATCAAGACAGACTGAACAAAAGAATTTGAACTGGTTCGTTGGTTCAGTGTAGAACAGAGAACATTTTTTTTCAACCAGTCCTTTACCACAGTTTAAAGTATATCACAAAATGGCTAAAAAAAATATAATGTACTGTTGCTGCACAAATACATAATGATTCATAATATCTCAATTATGAATAACCTATTCAAACACTTTCTTCAGTGAATATTTCTGATTATGTGTTTTAACATATGAAACTGCTTTGGCCAACAAATATTGTAATAGTTTTTGTTGACTGAAAAATATTACAATATCATGAAAACACAGTTCAATCTTAGTGTAAAAATCTATTTTACTTAGATATAGCATAAGTATGTTACTGGAAATTTAGATTTCACTCTAATTATGAAACCTTCCCAACCTGACATAAATATTTATTTCCTCAATAACAATAGCTGTGTGAATAGCACATGGGAAATAAGACAGATTTATTTGACCAATACTTGTCATATTTTTAGTTATTGCGTAGTTGTCTGTGTTAAACTAGGCAGTACTTAGGCACTAAGCTGAACTCTACCCTTTAGAGGAAGTAGCTACACTATAAACTATATGGGACTTTACTATTAGTGTCTTTTTGAAAATGTCTTGACCTGTAGTACACATTTCCAAGCTGTACATACAGGTGTTGAACTTTAAATAAAGAGCTTCTTAACTGCTAGCAAACGATATGATCTACAGCTCTCCTTTCAATGTACTATAAGTCCTTCTTCACATCATCCAGCGAAGTTATTGTTCTCTGCTTCTATATGTACATATCCTGTTACTATTGAAGTGACAGAGAAACGACTCCAAGCGATTGATTCAGTGTGGGAGTGAGCTGTTGGACCAATTCGAACTGAATCGAGAACTGATTCAGACCGTTTTGAAGACCCGCTGGACAGATTCACTGAAAAGAACCGATTAAACTCTGATTCATTCGAGGCATCGTTCTTAAATATTTTTTCAGCGTTATTTACTGAATTAACTAAAAAGCTGATAAACGAACAATATAGTAGCTATTAAAATGTTACATGATTTAAAAGCTAGCAAATAGTGACACTATGACCAAAGAAATGTAGGCCTAGTTCAACCAATAGATTTGCAACTGAAATGTCACATAATTGAGCTAAAACCTAAAAGCTGAAAAAAAATCATTAAAGGGGTCATATGACGTTGCTAAAAATAACATTATGTTGTGTATTTGGTGTAATTAAATGTGTTTATGCTGTTTAAGGTTTAAAAACACATTATTTTCCATATACTTTACATTATTGTTTCTCCTCTTTGCCCGCCTTTCTGAAACACGTCGATTTTTTCAAAGCTCATCGTTCTGAAAAGCGAGGTTTGCTGTGATTGGCCAGCTATCCAGTGCCGAATACCTCAAACGTTTGACGGAAATGTTACGCCCTTACCATACTGTCAGGTCGTGCCCTGCGAGAATGAGACAACACCAATAAAAACCCAGTACAAACGAGGCATTTGTTGCATCCAGTGGGGACATAATTACTGATTAATGACTTATACTGTCTTTTTACGCATTGTTTTGCATCGCGCCGCGTAAACATAAAACCTTGTTTGCATTTGTGATCGGAGAAATGATAATCAACTAGTGCTACTCTACACTGCTCAAAACTGGCTTTTGAATCATCAGTGGCAAATTATTTAATTATAAAAAATGTACTTACAGGCTGTGAAGCACCAGACTGTCCTTGCAAAGTTGGAACTGCCCCACTTTATAAATAGAGCCTTTGTGCTACTCTGCAGGTTCAGGAAACAGTCCTCCATTAAAAGCGCGACACATATCTGAATATTTGGGTTGAACTGTTCTGGAACAGTGTTGTAAATACAACTTAACCACTGATTTCTAGTTATGTACTCTTTTGGAAGGCCAAACAAAGTTAGTTTCGCTTTCACAACAAAACACACACAGCGTCACACACGGTGGGCTTGAGTGAGCGGAGGCGGGCGGGCTTGAGAACAGCGCAGCCGGCGGATTTGACTAAGGAGCGGCCTGTGGGCTTGCGGCAACCACATGTGACACCCCGGGCTGGACTCTGCTTCGTCCAGGGTGAAAGCCGATCCGGCGATCGATAGCGCGAAGTTGAAGTATTTCCTCAGGGCCCAGCACGGATCAGCTCTAGGCATGAACGAAGCGAATATCGTCCTCTTTTGGAAGCCCAAAAGTAATTTTTTTTTGGGGCTTTCACATGAAACACACACTGGCGCTTCTCCACGACATGCGGTCTGGTGGCATACCAATACACAGCGAGAAAAAAAGTTACGCCTTCTTTCTTTGCGTGAATTTTGGGCGGTGTTATGCAAATCTTCCCATATAGTGATGTAGATATGTGGTGGCGTGTTAGAACGAGGCGTTTTAGGAGTGCGTGGACAAGTCTTAACTTTTATAAGAATATCTCTTTGGATTTTTTGTCTGTGAGCCTTTAGCTTTGCAACTTCAGGGATCTTATCTTTGCACAATGAGCTTGTAACACTCCAAAGAGAAAAATTTTTTAAATGGCATCATATGACCCCTTTAAAAAACGATATAACTACTGGACAACCGCATAAACTAATACTAGCCACGCTACCACCTTGCCAATGAGACATTTAGTTAAAATTAAAGCCTCGATACTTTTAGGTATGCAAATACCCAGCTTTGGGTATCCATAGGCTACATCTTGAATAGGTTTACCTATCAAATTTCTCTCGATTGACTCACTCACACATGAGGCGCGGAATCCTCAAACCGGTCATGCAACGTGTGAGAAACACCCGCCTCTCACCTGTATAGTCAATGAGTGAATAGAACAGAGAAAAGTGAATACTGGATATCATTGACACCGGTGCGAACACCTGACGAGAGAGAGAGAAAAATTCTCCGGCGAATTATAAACTCTACATACTTGATTTTCGTTGTTTTTGTCGGTTGGTGGAATATCACATGGAAAGGGGTCTTTGTTAAGAATAACCTGGCAAAATGTCATTATATCAAACGCATCGGACCCAATAACATTAAATCCAATCCAGGCTAAACAAGGTAAATATATAGCCTAACTTCATCTATATTCTTTTTGTAGTATAGTAAGTTTAGAGTTCTGAAGTCTTCATATTTATTACTTTTGTAGGTGCGATAATAAAGTGAATATCTGAGATTCCGTTATAGCCTATGTCAATAATAAATACAGGTACTAATATGACATAAAAAAGCAAATCAGTGAGGAAAAGCTTACATGAATGATTCTGAACAGTTTTAGACAAAGAAGCGCACTAAGAAAACGAGTGAATCATCATTTTTTTTGTGTATACATACTTTTTGTTTGTTATTTTATTAAAATATTTTAGTAAAATTATTATTATTATATTAAACCTTGTATATAACTAACAAATTACAATTATAATAAAAATAAGATTAAATCTAGAATTTGTGCAATAAAACATACTAGGCTATACCATATAATGCTTTAAAATGGTCAAACTGTTTTATTTTCATTTATTTATTTATCTGGTTTGTACAGGTCTATTAACTTAATCAAGTATAACAAAGCTGATCTCAGCCCAACCAGCTGATCATCCATGTAGATCAGCTGGAACCAGCTACTGGCCATAAATGACCATCAGAAGGGTAACACTAACCTTGTGTCTGTGCTATAGCACAGCTGCCATCATTCTATCAGCAAATATTCAGGTTCTTTCCATGGGATGGTTATCTTTCAGTACAATGATTAATTATAATGTGTGTCCTACCTACTGTAAAAGGTGAGAACATTGTCGTACATTGTCTGAAATGTTACTGTAAGTGACTAAAACAGACCATCACAAAAAATTATATTTGCAACAATACATGCTTACAGGTTGTTGGCTTTATACAGTAGAGGCTGCTGTTAAAGAACAGCATTCTCATTTGACAGTGGATGTAAGATTGTAATAAAATGTCCACTGAATGCGAGCGTTGTGAGAACCCAAGTGGTTTTATTTATTATAGCAGATAAACAATACACGCAGACATGGCTTGGCTTGGCTTGGCTTGACTAGGCAAAACAAGAACATAGACATGGACACAACTCACCAGCAGAAGTTACAGGCAACAAAGCTAGACAATGGACAATGAAACAAAGCCCAAAACCAACATTACAAAGATGTGCTCAATAACAGGCAATCAAACATTTACTATTACGTTTTCAATTAAAACATTTTCAGAATGATAAATACCTTTGTGGTAATTATATGAATTTTACATTTAAATTTTGTTATTTAGCAGACACTTTTATCCAAGCGACTTACAAATGAGAAATGGAAGCAATCAAAATCATCAAAAGAGCAATGATATGCAAGTGCTATATTAATTCTCAGTTAGCTTAATGCAGTACAAGTACGCAAGTAAAAAAAAATAAAAATCAATATATAAATAAATATACAGATATATATATATATATATTCTATATATATATATATATATATATATATGTATATAATATATATACTTATATTTATTTATTTATTATTATATTTTTATCTGAATTTTACTGTTGTCTTTCATTGTAGCAGCACCTCTCCTCTGATGGCCTCCCTCCAACAACCTAGACACTCTCTGGTAAGAATGGCTTAAGTGTCACCCGCAGCAGTGGTCAACCAGTAAACTTGTACTGTACCTGTACACTTGAACAACAACAATACCAGACCTATACCCAGATTTCGTGAAGCTCTATAGGTTCAGAATTCAGGATACAGACTCCACCTAACATAAGAGTTTCATAACTGAATTTTAAAATGTAACGCAAATACTGTACAATGTTTTGTTAGCTGATTTGGTGTGCATATTGCGTGATAAATTAAGTTAACACTCCAAGGCACTGTTTCTAAACTCTTTATCTTTGCTTTTATCTTATATAGCTGGCATTATCGCTTAATATTCTTCTGTGTCCTTAAAAACCTTAATTCATAAGGTCTTCTCACCGTATATATAGATTATATATATATATTATATATATATATTATATATATATATATATATATATATATATAAACATATATATATGTGCATATATTTATGATATGTTCAGATGGTGTTTAAAATAAATACATACAAACAAACAGTAATGTCTAAAAAAGTTAACTATATACAGTATGTAACCATAATTTTATTAGTAATCCTTCCAATTTATACTGAGATTAATAACCATGTACAATATAACCAACAGGAAAATCTGACAGCACATTTGTTTGTTGATTTTTTTCAGGCCTGGTCGCTGGCTCTCCTTGTCTGGCCACTTGTGATCTTTATTATCTTGGCGATCACCCGTTCACAGTTTCCTCCACAACTCAGAGACACATGTATGTACCACTGTACCATCCTATATTTAGACTGCAAAAGGAAGTCATCTAAGTATCTAAGTTTGTTGTGATCTCAGTGGCGTGACAGTGACTGAAGGTTAGAGTTGGTGTAAACATAAAGATTGTGGCTTCTATCCTGAGAAGGTCTGAGTCAATATCACAAGAGTAGCAGTGCAATTTGGCTGTATTTCAGCACGGCTGTGATACAGCCGTAGGCACGAGGCTGCAGCCAGGTAATCACAGCGTGCTGATATACAGCCATATCGTATCCTCTGAGACCACATTGAAAATTTGGCATTTAAAATCTAATTTTAACCTGGAATTGGACAATGATTTGGTCACCAATATATCAGCCTAACTGCTGCTGTGAATGAATGCATGTTTTGAAAGGAAGGATTATTGATTGCTTGTAATCTCTTTCTACAGGTCTATATTTGCAGTAATTCAGTGGACGCTCGACAGCAGCTCATTGAATTGGCCCGTCAGCTCAGTTTCATCCCTGTGGACATGGGCGCCCTCTCTTCTGCCAAAGAGATCGAGAATATGCCACTGCATCTCTTCACTGCCTGGAAAGGACCTGTTCTGACCACGGTCGCCTTGTCCATCTTCTTTTTCGCTTACTCCTTTGTGCGGGACATTATCCATCCTTATATAAAGAGCAGACAGAGTTTTTTCTACAAGATTCCTCTGGAAATAGTGAACAGGACGCTGCCTTTAGTGGCCATAGTTCTGCTAGCACTGGTGTATTTAGCAGGACAGCTTGCTGCTGTGTACCAGCTCATATACGGGACGAAGTACCGCCGTTTCCCGCCCTGGCTGGAGGACTGGCTGGAGAGCCGCAAACAGCTTGGTTTGTTGAGTTTCTTCTTTGGCTGCATTCACATGCTGTACAGCGTCTGCCTGTCCATGAGACGCTCAGAGAGATACCTGATGCTCAACATGGCCTATCAGCAGGTCTGTGTGTGTTTCACATCGCTGAGATCCAGCAGTTCCACTGTGGCAGATGTGTTATTGTTTTTTTCCCCCTACCACATTATGTGTTGCTAATATAA